>PVKM010052514.1:0-10231 GCA_004027735.1 Carollia perspicillata
AGTCCGCCAAGATAGTAAACTCAAGGAAGCCTGTTTTAAGAGGCCCTCAGATTCTGTTGTTTTTAAATGTATTATCAACTTGCTAGTTCTCACTGGATTTCTCCTTTTTTTCCCCTTCAAATAGCAAATACCTGATGTATCGCCAACCGGTCGCTACACGACACTGGTTCCTCTCTTATTTATTTTAGCTGTGGCAGCTATCAAAGAGATAATAGAAGACATTGTAAGTACTTAATTCTTTCATAAATAAGTGTGATTGTTATTTTCATAAACAAATTTTTAAGTATTACTTAAGTATTTTAATTCTTGGCACAGGCTACTTGAGATGCCCGTTCAACTTAAGAGCATATAGAATATATGACCCCGCCTCTGGAGTCAGTTTCTCTTCATTTCTATAGGATTAATACTGCAAAATGCTCATTGCAGTGTTTCCTTGTGTTTGTAGTTTATTAATGGAAGAAATTAATTCAAATTGAATAATTGGCTTAGAGAGAAAAATATATATGACCATAATTTTTCATTATGTTCAATTTTCAATGTGCACATTAATTTCATGTTAAACAGAAACTCCAAACTATCTAACTATAAGAGGCTTTATTGTGTTTTTTACTTTTAAATTTATATACCCTGGTTTTCACCTTGTTAAATACCTATGAATCCTTTTCATCTTCTTTTAGTAGTTCTAAACTTCCGTTTCTTTTATCTTATCTTATTAAAACAAAGTAACAGTAAATTTTCTATTTTTATTTTTCCATAGTAGCGGAGAAAATCGGAAGTCAGTTTCCCCTTTATAAAGTACATTCCCCAAAATAAACTCAGGCTTTTCTTTTTCTTCTATTTTAACTGTTATTTTAACTACCTTAGTTGAGGAAACCAGTATTTTTTTCAATGCCCTTTAAATAATTTGCTTGTCGGAAATGACCTTTTGCGAAGCCTTAGGCAAGTCAGATGGTAAAGGGAGGAAGGGCTGAGCCATTCTTCAGAAAAGCTCTCATTTAAAGTTGTACAAACATTACTATTATGGCCGCATGGGATCAGATTGGGATCTCACTGAGAACACATGAGCCATAGCACCACTGTGCCCATTAGGCATGGGTCAGCCGACCGTTTAGATCATCCGTCTCAAAAACATCCTAGTGTCAGGAGCACGAACAAAGGTTCCGGGCTCATGCACACTCTTGGGTGTAAAACATCCTAGTCCTCCTGGCTGGAAATGGCATGCTGTTGGGGACCACTCGCTGAAAGTTTCATGGGCTCCCTTCTCATTTGTACAGTTCCACAAGACTTACAGCTTTTCAGTCATGGGTGGGTTGGGCACTCCATCAGGGTTGGCCTCTGTGACAGTTCTTTGTCTTTCTTTGCCTTTTATACTTCCTTTTCTTTCTTCGTTTAACCTAGTTTTCACCGAGCATCTGGTACTTGCTAGGCACTGTGCTATTGTTTTTACAAATGCTTTTCTCATTTAATTCCTTCAATAACTTTGAAAGTTGGATATTAACTCCATTTTACAGGTAAGGAACCTGAGGCTTGGAGAGGTCATGCAACTTGCCCAAGAAACGATATAATTTCTGTCCTTTCCTGTGTGCTCTTCCCCCTCATTTCTGTGGCAAGTCACTAGCAATACTGTTAATGACAATTAGTGAACTTGGGGTTCTATGTACTTGCTTTGTGTCCTTTACATTTATTAAATCTTCTAACAACCCTTTAAAGAACAAATGATATTATCCCCATTTTACAGATGTGGGTGAAGAGGCACAGAGTAGTAGGTAACTTGTCCAAGGCCACACAGCTATGTAAGTGGGGCTGTCAGAATTCAGACAAGGCTCCATACCCCTTTCTTATAATCATTGCTCTGTACTGCCTCTCCTATCTTTATCTTTTTTATTTAAAAAACGTTATTTATATTTATTTTTAGAGAGAAGGGAAGGGAGGGAGAAAGAGGAGAGAAACATTGATTGGTTACCTTCTGAACACAGCCAGACTAAGGACTGACCCGCAACCAAGGCATGTGCCCTGACTGGGAATCAAACTGGTGACCTTTCGGTTTACAGGACCATATATGCACGACCCATTGAGCCACACACACCAGCCAGGGCCTTTTGTTTTTACCTTTCCTTAGCAAAACTATAAGTGCTCTAGCTATGATTTTACTACCACTTTCTATGAAAATGCATGGTAACTAGAATGGTAGCCAAGAAGGGTTTTTTTTGGTCTTGTTTTTCATTTTTATTTTTTAAACAAAACCCCTATTGGCATGGTGTAACAATTGGGCACTATTAGAACACAGCTAATTAGACAGTTTCTGAAAGAAATACTATTAGCATTGTGGGGTAATAATAGTATCATTTGAAGTTTTTTTCTAATAAAATACGTGTTAAGAAATGGACTACAAATGGTCTGTGGGATTGGTTTAACAAGAGGTTTGTGTCAAGGTATAAGGTGATGGAAAGTTTGAAATATTACTTCCTAGAAAAGAAAAAAAAATCCAACAACAGATTAGATAGATGAACAAAGAGTATCTTTATCAGTAGCTATCTATCATGAATACATATGTCCCCTTCTCCATTCAACAAAAACACGTGAAGCAGTCCTCAGAGGCCAGGCACTCAGTAGATGAGTGTGAAGGTGCGTTCAACTCCTGCTGCAGCAATAGTCACGTCCCAGATGTCGGTGGCTTAAACCTGAGCTCGCTTTTCACGTCCCAGATGCACTGCAGGGTGGTGTTGGGGAGGGAAGAGCAGGTGGCACCTGTGTTCACATAGTCGCTTGGGGATGCAGCTGAATCTAAGCTTTGCCACGTGGAACACTGGTCGTCACAGGACTAAGGAAAGAGAGAATGGAGATCTCATTTCTTCTATGTTTTGGCCCAGAAATGGTGTTTGTCACATCTGCTGTCAGCCTAATAGTAGAACTAGTGACATGCAGAAGGGAGGTATCATCTCCCGAGTTCATACAAGTAGAGGAAAGCTGGATATTGATGAAGACTCATAATTATGTGTACCATTCTTACGTCAGTGAATAAAACAGAGCTTGCATTCTAGTGAAACTTCCTTTATATTCTGTTAAAGAACAGTTTTTTAAATTTTAGAATAAAGCACAGTACCAAAGGAGATATGTCCTTACTTGAAAATGCTATAAAATTGATGGAGAGATCTTCATTTAATAAAAAAGGTGCTTCCTGTCAAATGCCAGCTCTTATGGTCAGGATCAAAGTTGTTTGGCTAATTCATAATATTCACCACTAGGCTCTGGCTGGTGTGGCTCAGTGCATTAAGCACTGGCCTACAAACCAAAGGGTCGCCAGTTCAATTCCCAGTCAAAGCACATGCCTGGGCTGTGAGCCAGGTCCCCGATGCAGGGCACTCAAAAGGCAACCACACATTGATCTTTCTCTCCCTCTCTTTCTCCCTCTCTTCCCCTCTCTCTAAAAATAAATAAATAAAATCTTTAAAATAATAATCATACTATTCACCACTAAAAATATGCCTTCTTTGCTATAAACTAGTTAACTTAAACACTGATAAGCTTTATTCATCATGAAACAAATACTCATTTAAATTCTACAAGGTTCAGAGATCAAACACCGAGTATACGCTAGTGAGTGAAAGTAACCCTGATGGAGCCTGCAGTCCAGTAGAGAAGGCGGACGTTAGTGGAGTAACCATGCCAGCCAGTGTGAGAATTAAATGAGGCACATGATGTCCTCAGACAGTGCTGAGTGTATAGTAAGTGCTGAATATATATTCTGTATTGTCATCATCCAAAGATCCCTTTGACTAAAATGTAGAAACTGGATTGGAAGGAAAACAGAGAGGCTCTGGGTACACTTATTGGAAGAGTATTCTAGTAGCAAGTATGAAAAAATGAAGATATTGGAGACTAAGTGGTATGGTAAAGATGAAGAAATATGGAAAAATTAATTCAATGTATATTTTGGAGTAAATTGACCAGACCCAATTAACATAATTTGACATGCTACCTTTCCTAGTTATTTTGTTCATATTCGGTCTCTAACCACTGGCACGAAAGCTCCATGAGAGCAAGAGTTTTTGTCTCTTGTTCGTTGATGGATCCTCAGCTATAGTAACAGGGCCTGACACTTATTAAGTGTTTAGTAAACATTTATTTTTTAAATATAATCATACAGTATATGGTCCTTTTATTCAGATTTTATTTATTTATTTTTAGAGAGAGGAGAAGGGAGGGAGAAAGAGAGGGAGAAAAGCATCAGTGTGTGGTTGCCTCTCGCACACCCCCTACTGGGGACCTGGCCCGCGACCCAGGCGTGTGCCCTGACTGGGAATCAAACTGGTGACCCTTCGGTTCACAGGCCGCACTCAGCCCTCTGAGCCACATCAGCCAGGGCTAGTAAACATTTATTGAGTGAAGAAATGAATTGAATGGGAGAGAGAGGGAGAAGGAAGTACAAGGATGACTGTCAGGTTTGTAGTTTGTATGAGTAGATAGTATATGGTTTGTTGTGTGAGATAAGGACAAAGACTTGGAGATTAAAGTCATAGATTGTTTTTAGATATCGTTTGAGATGCCCAAGGAGGCTGCTAGACACAACTGCCTGGGGCTCAGATGAAGAGTCTTGGCTGGTGTATATGTATGTCTTGGTTATCACTGGAATTGCAAGTACGAATGAACTAAGAGAGTACGGAGTCAGAAGCAAAGAGGACAAGAGAATAAGCCTCCCAGAATTCTACCACTGAATTACCAGCAAGGAGACAAAGAAGGAGGGCCCCGGGTGCAGGAGCACCTGGATAAAGGTGCAACAAGAGCTGCCTAGGGAGGGAAGAGTCCCCAGAAGGAGGATTGGTCAATATTGCATGCTTCAGTATTCTGAAGTTCATGGAACTACTTACATAGCACAGTTTCTTGGTGCACTGTCAACCAAATATTGAAAATATTAAATAATTCACAAGCTGTCAGTGGTATGAATGAATTCTGGTTATAGGACAGTGCAGGTATTTGAACTCAGAGAATAACTGTATTAATTTTTCTGAACTACTACTTTTAGAAGTAGCAAAGATCTTTTTAGGACACCAAGATGCTTTTTTTTTTGGCGGTCATAAGATTAGAAACTGCCTGTTTGGGTGGGTCTTCATATATATTCAGTACAATTGTCTTGACAAGTAACCTAGTTTGCTGAGGTGGAAAGGTTGAGGAAAGAGATGCTTTCGTACAAGAATTCTCTGGAGATGGAAAGAAATGTTGAGGAACTTCTTAGGTTTCACTGAGATTGAATTTCCTGTAGAAGTGGAATGTTTCGTTAGTTAGCTTTTCTTTGTCTCCTTCAGTTGAAAGTCTAACTATTATATATCGTAGATGTGCATTGTTTTGGAAACAGTTTGCACCAGCTCTGAATATCTAATTTTACCTTCAATCATTATTTCGGTTTAAAATTTATCTGTGGTTACTTTTGATTTTAAAATCTTTATTAACAAACAAAAATGAGTAAGCACTTTAGAGTTTTATCAGTTATAAAATGTCCTCTGCAGAAGCTACAAATTTAACAGAACTTTAAAAAAATTCACTTAAGAACATTTGCTGGCAAATCATGTGCTTTCTTTTGGAAGCACTGTCTTGCCTATTAAAAGTCTCCATCATTATGCTTTTATTAGTGAGAGTTTTATTCTGAGAAAGAACTGTAGTGTGTTCCTGCATGTGGATGTGGCAAGAATGGTTTCCAGCAAGCCCTCCACAGAAGGGCCCCGAGTGCTCATTTGCATTTTGCTCAGGTCTGGGGCCCACTGTTGAGATGAAGTGAGCTCACCCTGCCAGCCCTCAGGCCACTCCTCCTGAGTGCTGCTGTGTCTCGGAGGACTGCTAATCCACAGCCCCAGGCTTTTCTCTTAGAAAGTGTTTTCATATGTGCACTGTGGTCCTACAAACCCTGTTTCTTCTCAATGGAAAACTTCGGAACTCATTTGCTTTGCATTTGTTCCACCCTACCTTACATAAGTCAGGTACGTGCAGCTAAATCTGATCGTGGGTTTTATATGATAGACCCTTTGAGCACAGAGTGCATTGCACTCAACACTTTTCCTCAGTGTCACCAGAGGCTGAAGCGCTTGTCACATGCGATGCCGTAAGTTTAGAGGGATGCCTAGAAAACCTCTAGTTTCCCCTGGGCAATCAAATTCTCTCCTTTCCTTTGGTCTCTTGTTTCTTTTTCTTACTGCTGTAAAATCTTTTCTTATGTAACTCCTCCAACATACCCACCTAGACCCAGACTAGCTCACCTGTTTATTGTTTATATATTAATTTATTTCAGCGCTTTTGAGAAGGAAGGAGAGTAGGATCCTGTGATCAGTGGCTTGTGATTTGGGGGGATGGTGGCTCTTGGGGAGCAGTAGGTGGAAGAGGCTTTATGCAAGCCGTAGATGCATTTGTTTCTAGTCTCTGACAGACTTCCGCACGTCATTAAATTATAGAAGACATGCTCAGCTTCATTAGATAATTGATTTCGTAATTTGAAAATATCTCAGTACCATTGTTAAATGGTAGTTATAGTAATTATCTTGGGCAGTCTTTTCTAAGTGAGTTATTTAAGCAAAAGACTAGGTCAGCCTTTCACCTTAAACTCTTCTAATGCATTAAAATTTCAGCTTTACCTCCATGATAATGTAAGATCTTCCGAGGACCACACACCTGTTCTCCCAGGAAAGGCCTGTTGTTACGGAGATGCTGTGGATCGCGCTCCGTTTTAAAATTCCTGAGAAAAAAAGGATAAAAGCCTTGAGAAACATAAGTTAAAGACATCTCTTTTTTTTGTGGGTGTTATTTTGTTTGATTCATCTTATTCACTTTTTCACAGTTTTTGTTTTTGCTTTTAAACTTTAGAAACGACATAAAGCTGATAATGCAGTGAACAAGAAACAGACACAAGGTAGGAATCGTACAATGTATTTCTTGCATCTGTCAAATGCACTCCTTGTAATATAAATAATCACTTCTGTTCGATGTAATTCCATTGAAAACACTGTATATCTCTGAAGTTTTTGTTCCAGTGCAGATTCTCGCTTTGCAGCATTTATTAGAATGATACTGAAATTTGCATTAGGGTGATTTACAGTGGCAATACTTTTGAAAAGTAACATTTGTAGCATATTTAAGTACCTCATAGCAATGTGCTCTGAAGCACCGTCCATAATATCTGCAGTGGCTTTGACAGTACAGAATGCTGCTTCCTGTCTTTGTTTTGTTTGTGATCTGTAGCCGTTACTCTAGGAAAGGTCTATAGAAAATAACCAGATGTGACGTTGCGTGGGTAAAAGGTATGTTGGGAGCACTTTGATTATACCGTCCATGCAGATGATATATGCTCCAGAAATAAATAGAATTCTTCAAACCAGGCCAGCGCTGGAAGGTGCATGGCATGCATGGTGACATGGCTCTCTTGTCGTGGGTCTCGTTTTGATGCAGCCCAAAGCCTTCAACACAAGCAAATAGACCACGACGCTCTCAGCTTTTTAATAAATTCCCAGGGACGCGCAAAACAGCCATTGTGTTTGATCCCCGGGCTCGCCCCATCTCAGAGTCTCACCTCTCTTTGAAGGCCCCTGACGTGTGGAGGATCGGACAGACATGTCTGCCAAAGTTAGCTGGTAACTCAAAACAGGATTTTTTTTTTTTGCTGATATAATATTTATAGGATCATCTCAAAGTGCCCTGTTTCTCTTCTCACCACCTTCCACCAAGGGGCTTATCTGCTAATTTTTTGATACATTTGAAGAAGCTAAATTTATTAAAGGGTCACCTAATAAGTTAACAAAGTATTTACATGTTGTTGTTTCCTGTGGGACATATGAAAATATGTAAGGCGGGAACTAGATAAAAGCACCAAGTAAAAGATGATTAATGTGGAAAATAGAGGATTTGGATTACATGATCTCAGTGTCTGTCTAGATCTTGTGGCAAACTGTAGTTCCTAAGTCAAATGCTTTATCAGTCAAGAAGGAGAGAAAATGGAGGGGTAACCTGAGTTACTGTTGAATTCCGGGAAGACATTGGATGAGCGGAGGCACGTGGAAAAGACATCACCTGTGGGCTGGGTGAGACATCGCATGAGGTTACCCTGAACAGAGGTGAACAAGGCTCTTGGGCTGCTTTTTTGAACCCTTGTTAGCGTCTCAGATGAAACAGGAGATTCATATCAAGGGGAAGCTAACACAGATGGAAAGGTAGGCCAGGGTCAAATTTCACAGGGCCTTGAATGCCAAGCCAAGGGATTCTGACTTTTCTCATGTGTGCCAACTAACTGTTGAAGGTTTACAAGCCATAAAGAGACAGGATGAACGTGCAGATTGAAGATGGGGGGCAGGACAAATTGGAGAAGGAGGCTCTTAGAAGTCTGAGAACTGAGTTACTCCAGGAAGGTGGGAAGGGAAAACCACAGGAATTGAAAGGGAAAACCCCAGATGATTCAGGTGCCGGCACAATATTTCTGGCAATATGCAGTTTTTGCATTTGTTGCCATGTTGGTCAGAATATTCAGTAACAGCTTTTGAACCTGTAATGTGCAACTATTTTTTAACACATAAAGGATCTTGCTGCTGAGAGCTCCGATCTTCAGGGATGGGATAGG
This sequence comes from Carollia perspicillata, assembly GCA_004027735.1. Taxonomy (NCBI): domain Eukaryota; kingdom Metazoa; phylum Chordata; class Mammalia; order Chiroptera; family Phyllostomidae; genus Carollia; species Carollia perspicillata. The sequence goes on from PVKM010052514.1 coordinate 8,594, forward strand.
CAATTATTTATGTCCAAGCCTTGGCCTGAGAAGTCATCAGACAATAAAAGAGTAGCTGTCATATGGATGATTCTCTGTCATACGTATGAGGTGTCGCACCTTGAGCTGATATGATCTGCTTTTTTTCTAGATACTTACCTACTTCCCAAAAAACTCTCTTTTATCTACTATTCAGAGAAACTATTCTTTCTTGGTTTTCATTCTTCATTTATCAGTTCACCGTGGATAAACATGATTAGGCCTGCAGCTATAAAAGAAGAATAGACAAGTGAGAGAGAAGGCTTATATAAAACTCGTGTCAAAAAAAATATCAGGGCTTAACAGCTATAAAAACCATTTTTGCAGAATGCTTGGTAATCCCCTATGTAAGAAGCTATGGCTTTCAGTTTAATACTTGAAACTGTTTTCTGAGAGAAGGCCTTTTTTTCTTTGTCTAGTTTGAGTATCACTCATCTTTTTGATTTTGTAATTGATAGGAGATAACAGAAATGTTGGTAGAGGATACTGTTTGCTGTCACTTAACTCAAATTGCATAACATGAAAGCCATCTGTTGCCATTAGATGAGAGTGAACTTGAATTTGCTTTGCCAATTCAGGCAGGAGTGGGTGTAGCAGTGGGAAGGGGGTATTTTTGACAGATCATTAATTTTTGACAAATATTTGAAGTATTAAGCTTAAAATGTAATTGTTTTAAATGTTTACCAAGAGGGTGTCGTGTGTAAAAGGACACTTTTCCTTCAGATTCAAGTAGTAACCATTCTGTATTCTTAGAGAAATGAATATTTCTTCTTATTTGGCATTGAGGAAATGGAGTGACTTTTCTCTGTCATTTCCTAACAACTTCAGACATAAGTTTATAATTTCATTTCTAACATTTCTAATCATTTAACTGTAGACTGATGCCTGTCTAATGACTCATTTTTACCAATTAATGCACTCAGCCACGCATCATATTATGGATTTTGTACCTAACTCAGGTCTTCATAAACGTTGTATTTTGAATCTATTGTCAACACTTCTGAAAACAAGCCATTTCTTCCCCTGGAGGTATATACTTTGGTTAGATACATGGTTCAGTGAGCTGGCAAGTTCAAAATGTATTGTTCTCTGAGCATGGGGCTGTTGAGGGAAGGCAGAGTAAATTGATGCTCAGAAGCCCAGGAAATATAAGTGAGTCTTGAAGAGTTATGTGGCCCACTGATCCCAATGAATCATGACCACCTTTCTCGGCTCCTCTCCTTCAGCTGTGTGCTGGAGTGTCGGTACTAGGTAGCAACACTGCAGAGGGCAGGGCTAGCATTTTATTCATCCCTGTGTTCCCAGTAGCTCCTCGCCCAGGGGCCTGCCCTTCGCAGGTGTTCTGTGAGTGCATGGTGAATGAGTAGGTGAATGCACCACTCTCCATACAGACACTTGAGTCCAGATAACAAAGGAAGAATAAATTAAACATAAAAGGAGCCTTCTTAAAAATGCATTATCTGGGGTGTGAGCAAGATGAAATGCAATATTTTCATAACACTGTGTCCCAGGCTGCTTCTCCAGCACTAATAATACACCAATGTGACAGATGTTCTAGCCACCTCCTTCCCCTTTCTGTTGAAGTCATCACATCATTTTACCCTGCTTTGCCTCCTGTGA
>PVKM010052515.1:0-10235 GCA_004027735.1 Carollia perspicillata
CAGAAAGAGAAAGAACACATAAGTGATCTTAGAAGTGGGAGGAGATCCCAGACACGCAGGGTGCAATGTCAAGGAGGTCAAGAGAGAACTGCTTTTCAGAAGATGAGGAGGAGGAAGAGGAGGTGAAGGAAGAGACAGTACCTGACAGTGACTTCAGATTTAGCACCGGGGACATGGCTCATCACTCCTCGGTGACGTTCGAGAGCTGTTCCAGGAGAACAAAGGGGCAGAACAAGATGACAGCAGGTTCGGAGTGGGAGGCAGTGGGCGTGGCCCTCTATGGAGACGGCGCCCACAGACTGAAACAAGGGAGCCAAACAACGGTGACTAACTCAGAGGTGGCCCAGGTGGTAAGGGCTCCTGGAAGCCAGGAGCAGCGAGGGTGTGAGAGCAGGCAGGCAGGTGCAGAACAGGTAGTTCAGGCAGTGCTGTGCTGTGGAGCGGAGAGGCGTTGGGCCTGGCTGGAGCCCAGGCCGCCAAGGAAAGCAGCAATGACCGGAGTGGTCGATGAACTTTTTAAAAAGATTTTATTTATTTATTTTTAGACAGAGGGGAAGGGAGGGAGAAAGAGAGGGAGAGAAACATCAATGTGTGGTTGCCACTCATGCACCCCCTACTGGGCACCTGGCCTGCAACCCAGGCATGTGCCCTGATTGGGAATCTAACCAGTGACCCTTTGGTTCACAGGCCGGCACTCAGTGCATTGAGTCACATAATTAACTTCTTAACTGTACATGGGACACAGACCCCTTTGAGAATGTGATAGCAGCTGAAGACCCTCTCCAGAAAAATGCACACACAATTTTATACACAACTTCAAGGCATTCCCAGAGCCCTGGAAGGCACCCCAGATCCCAAAACCTGCTGTAATGGTCCCCCGTGGCCTACAAGGTGTAGCCCAAATTCTCCACTTGCCCTTCACAGTCTGGCCCCATCATCTGCTCTGAGCTCATCCTCTGCACTGAGCTCATCCTCTGCCCAGCTCACCCCCATTTCCCAAGAGGCATGTGCAGTGATGCTTTGAGCCAGGGGTTTTTAATCCTAGGATCCCCCTTTCCCTCTCAGGAAATGCCCCCTCTCCCTCCTTCCCTCCTTCCCCCCTTCCCCTCTCCCTCCTCCTACTCAGCACTCAGAAGCTGTCTCTCTCTACTGGGCATATTTAATTCCATCTTTTTATTTTCAATTACAGTTGACATCCAATATTATATTAGTTTCAGGTATACAGCATAGCAGTTAGACATTTATATACCTGTAAAGGATTCCTTCTGATAAGTCTAGTAGCCACCTGGCACCAGACATAGTTTTTACAATATTACCGACTCTATGCCCTATGCTGTATTTCACATCCCCGTGACTATTCTGTAACTACCGATTTATACTTCTTAATCCCTTCACCTTTCTCACCCAAAGCCCCCACCCCCTTCCCTCTGGCAACCATCTGTTTCTTTGTATCTATGAGTTTGTGTCTGTTTTGTTTGTTTATTTTGTTTTTTAGATTCCCCATATAAGTGAAATCACATGGTACTTGTTTCTCTGATTCACTTCATCTTCCACTTAGCACAGACATCCCGGGTAAGTGTGGCGTATCATCACGGTTTGTTTCTGCATCTGATCTGTTCCCATCTCCTCGCCCACACAGGCCTTCTGCAGCCTGAGGGCCGAGACCTAGTCTGGTACAGGTATACCGGGTTCCCAATAAATGAATGAACCCAAAGATCGCTGAGTTAAGGAAGAGGCCCCTGTTTCTGAGCAGCCCTCGACCCAGAGCAGGTTTGTTAGGGGCTGTGGCTGGATGTCAGACCGTGTTCCAACCTGATAGGAACATTACCTTTCGCATAGGCAGTGAGAATCGACTCTCAGCCCATGTTCCCGGATAGAAACCCCAGACTGTGGGCCCGGGGATGACGAGGCACAGACAGGCCTGGGGAGGTGCTGCATGGGTAAGGGCTGCCAGAATGTTTTTTAATTGAGGTACATTTGACACAACAGTATACTAATTTCAGGCATACAACATAAGGTTTTGATATTTGGATATATTACAAAATTATCACTACGGTAAGTTAATATCCCTCACCACACATGGTCACAACATTCTTTTTCTTTTTCTTTCTTAGAGAGAGAGAGGGAGAGAGGGGAGTAGGGAGGGGGGAGAGAGAGGAAGAGAAAGAGAGACAGACAGACAGACATGATAGGAGGTCAAACTGCAGCCTTGGCATATTGGGACTGTGCTCTGACCAACTGAGCCACTTGGCCAGAGCCATTTTTTTTTCTTGTGATGAGAACTTTCAAAATCTACTCTCCTAAGCCCTGGCTGGTGTAGCTCAGTGGATTGAGCACATACCCATAATCCAAAGGGTTGCCGGTTCGATTCCCAGTCAGGGCACATGCCTGGGTTAAAGGCCAGGTCCCCAGTAGGAGACACATGAGAGGCAACCACACATTGATGTTTCTCTCCCACTCTTTCTCCTTCCCTTCCCCTCTGTCTAAAAATAAATAAATAAAATCTTTTTAAAAAATCTACTCTCCTAGCTACTTTCTAATATGCAATACAGCATTATTACCATAACTATATAGTCACTTTACTGTACATTATATCCCCATGACTTATTTTTTTTATTTTTAAAGTCAACAACTTTTATTACTACTCATGTATTTTACAGAAAAAAAATAGCCCTGGTTTGTGTGGCTCAGTGGATTGAGCGCCCGCCTGCAAACCAAAGGGTCACCAGTTCGATTCCCAGTCAGGGGACATGTCTGGGGTGCCGGCCAGTAGGTGGCGCATGAAAGGCAACCACACATTAATGTTTCTCTCCCTCTCTTTCTCCCTCCCTTCCCCTCTCTCTAAAAATAAATAAATAAGATCTTTTAAAAAACATTTTTAAAAAAAGAAAAAAAATGACTGTAGCAAGCATGACTTGTGTTACACAAACAGTGGAGGTCTGTACACATTGCTCTCTTTATATCTGGGAACGGCTTTCCCTGACACCGCGCAAAGCAGCTGCCCTTGTCCAATGCCTTTGCAGAAGCAGACCCGGGCACACTGGACACAGCCCACTGGGCAGCAGGAGCAGCCGTGCCTGTTCCAGGAGGTGCACTTGCAGTCTTGGCCTTGGCAGGAGCGAGCGCAGGTGCCGGAGCCAGCGGTGGAATTTCCACATCTTGGCTATTGTACATACGCCTCGGTGGATGGAGGGGTGCAGATAGCTTTTCAAATTAGTGTTTTCGTTTTCTTTGGGTAAGTACCCAGAAGTGAAATTGCTGGATTAGGTTTTTCTGAATTGAGGTAAAACGTATCACTGTCCGTTTTAAAGTGCTGGATCTAATGGCATGTAGTGCATTACTCGGCACAAAAGCACCTCTCTCTAGTTTCAACATGGTATCATCATTCCAGAAGAACACCTCGTACCCATTAAACCACCACTCCCCCCTTTGCCCTGCGGCGCCTCCCCAGGCAACCATCAGCCTGCTCTCAATTTCTCTGGACTTACTGGTTCTGGGTATTTCACAGGAACCGTACAATACATGACCTTTTGTGTGTGGCTTCTGTCACTTAGCATAATGTTCTAGGGGGTTGTCCAAGTTTTGAGGTTGATGAGAAACATTCCAAACCCAAAGAAAGGCTTAAAGAGTTTATTATGAGCCAAGGTTTGGGGGACTAGTCCTGGAAGAAAAATCTCAAGGGCTCGAGATAATGATCGAGGGAAGAGTAGTTTATTTTAGACTATCAAAGGAGAAGCGAGAATGCCCTGGCTGGTGTGGCTCAGTGCACCGAGTGCCGGTCTGTGAGCCGAAAGGTCACCAGTTCGATCCCGATCAGGGCACATGCCTGCGTTGCACGCCAGGCTCCCCGTAGGGGGCATGCAAGAGGCAACCTATTGATGTATCTCTCACACATTGATGTTTCTCTCCCTCTCCTTCTCTCTTCCTTCCACTCTCTCTAAGAATAAATGAATAGAATTTTTTAAAAAAGAAGAAGACGTAAGAAAAGTTACATAAAATCCCTTGGTGGCAGATTAAGAAGGTAAGAGAAAGCAAAGCAGAGAAATCTCTAGAGTTGGATAAAAAGCAAAATAGAGAGCTATGTGTTTCTTTCCGTTGGTGGGTGCGGGATACTTAAAGTACACGGGTAAAAGACAATAATGTGACATGTCGGGGCTGTCTCATCACGTCCAGGTGATTAGCTTTGAAAGTCCAGAGAAGAGATCGTTCTGACATTTCACGTTATTCCAGACGCCCCCAAACAACAGACAGGGCTGGCTCAAGGTACAGACGAATCCATCACCTTGGCCTCCGGACATGACCTCCCACCATAACGCCCAGGTAGGATTTTTTGGTTTTGTTTTTATGATCACAAATCCCGTTACTTTCAGTCATTGAGCTTGTCGGGCTTGCTGCGGTAATCCCTTTGTGTTCCCAGTGGTCTCTCTCGGAACTGCCTGCCTTTGTCTGTGGTAAGATATATATAATACAAAATTTGCCATTTTAAGCATAAATTCACTGGCATTATTACTCACAATGTTTTGCAACCACAACCACTATTTCCAAACACTTTTTCATCAGCCCAAACAGAAACTCTGTACCAGTCGTGGACCATTTACTTCCCTTTATTCCTCCTACCCAGCCCTTGGTAACGTCTAGCCTGCTTTCTGTCTCTATAAGTTTGTTCCGTATACCTCATGTAAGTGGAGATGTACATTATTTGCTCTTTTGTGTCTGGATTATTTCACTCAGCATGTTTTCAACATTCATCCACGTTGTAACACGTATCAGTACTTCATTCCCTTCTATGAATGAATAATACTCCATTGGATGGATACACCACATTATTTGCCCTTCATCTGCTGTTGGTAGACACTTGGGTTGTTTCTACCTTTTAGATGCTGCGAATAATGCCACTTTGAACAATTGCGTACAAATGTCTGCTTGAGTATGTTCTCCGTTTTTTTGGATATACCCCTAGGAGTGGGTTTTCTGGGTCGTACTGTGCTATGGACTGAATCGTGTCCAGTATAGAAGGGAACGGGACTTTGACCCTCCAGCCTGGGCCAATGACCACAGCACTACAGAAACACTAGCCCCATCCCCCGCCCCTGTGCAACTTGCTTCGGGTCATATCAGACGCCTTCCGTCATCACGGGGCCCACCGGAGCTCCCCATGGCACTCTGTCCACGCTCCACCTCCAGCTGCAGGGTTCCTGAGGGGGCACAGCAAAACCCACTTGTAGCTAACAGGAAAATGAACCTCCTTGCCTCCCACCTGTAATCCAGTGTATCTACCCTTCACCTCCAGCGCCTCTCTCTTTGCTTCCCATCCTAAAACTTCACACCAGTGATGGCTACTTTATTGTTTTTACTTTTTTATATTGATAGCATCATTTATTAGTGGCCAAGGTCCCCGCACTGGTTGTAGCACATTTATATCCATTTTTCATGGAATCATTCAACTATTCATTCACCTAACAGTTGTAGTAATTCTTGAGCACCTACTGTGTGCCAGGACCTTCATGGGCCCTGTGACTAAGCTATAGCATTGGCCTCCAAGCAGTGGTCCTCAATCCTGGCTGCTCATTGTTATGATTACCTAAAGAAGTTTTAAAAAGTCCTAATTTCCAACTACAGCCCAGATAAAAGGTCAGGATTTGGGGGTAGGACCTATACATTAATGCTATATTTTCCATTAACAGTTTAATTTGTTGTTTTATTTGTCACTTATTTCTTATTCAGTTTGGACTGCGTCATCTTTAGCTAGCAGGGTTAAATAAGACAGATCAATAATCTTCTGTGACATTTAATCACCATCTTCGATATTAAATGTTTAAAGCTGGCATATTTTAAACAAGATCCAATACTTCTCAGAAGGGACTTCATTAGAACAGTTGGGAAGGCAGCTATACCCACCACTGTATCACAGACGCCAAACGCTGGAACACTGGGTTTCTCCCAATATTTTATTGTAAGCATTTTTTGTACCTGCAGGAAAATAGGACAGATTTCACAGTCAACACTCACCCAGACCCCACCATCCCTGCTCTGTCCCATCCACCTACCATCCCTCCACTTTGCCAGCCCATCCCTCCATCCCTTTGCCAGTCCATCCTGGGTTCTAAACATGTTTCAGAATAAATTGCGGGCATCTGTTCACTTCTCCCTAAACACTCTAGCATGCATGCTATCAACTAGTGTTCAGCATCCAGGGTTGTTTTCTCTATGCAAAATTACATTATAATGAACTGCAAAAGAAGCACCTTAAGTGTACATTTGTTGAGTTTTGGCAGCTGCATACACCTGTGTTACCCAAACTCTATCAAGATATAGAACATTACCCTCACTCCGGAAAGTTCCCTCACGCTCCTTTCCTGCCAGTCCTCACCCTATTCCCTCCCAGCGGCAATCTCTTTGCTGGACTCCGCCCCCCCCCACCCCCGACCCCCATAGATGAGGTTTGCCTGTTACCTCATAGAACTTCATAGAAACGAATCTCACAGGACAACTCCTTTATGGCAGCCTTCCTGCACTCAGCGTAAGGTCTTGAAAAATGTACCCATGTCGTGTCTGTCAGTAGTCTGTCCTCTTTTATCACTAAGAACAAGCTCAGCATGGTTTGTCCTTTGTACAAGCCACAGTTTATCTATTTTCTTCTCAGATGTTTTGGCTGTTTCCCATTTGGCGTTATTACGAATAAAGTTTCCCGAACGTTCTTGTACAAATCTTTTGTGAACTAATGTTTTCATTGCTCTTGGATAAACACTAGAAGTAAAAAAAGTGATAGCGTAGGCATAGATTTATGTTTTGAGAAACTGCCAGACCTCTCCCGTCCACTAATGGATTCCCAGTTGCCCCACATCCTCGCCGACGTTTAGTACCAACAATCTTTTCTAAACCGTAGCCACCCCAGTGGGTGTGTGATAGTATCGCGTCGTGGTTTAATTGGGTTTGAAGTATAATGATCTTTAGCACATCTTCTTGTGTTTATTGATTGTATATTTTCTTTTGTGAAGTGTCTGTTCAAATCTCTTGTCCATTTTGTTTTATTTGGGTTGTTTGTCTTTATTATCATGTTAGAGAACTTATTTTATATCTTGGATATCAGTCCTTTGTCAGATATGTTTACAGATATTTCCTCCCAATTTGTAGCCTATTGATTTTCTTTTTTTTTTTTTTTAAGATTTTATTTATTTGCCTTTAGAGGGGAAGGGAAGGAGAGAGGGAGAGAAATATCAATGTATGGTTGCCTTTTGTGCGTCCCCCGCTGGGAACTGGCCTGCAACCCAGGCATGTGCCCTGACTGGGAATGGAACCTCGGTTGTGTGGTTCGCAGGCCCGCACTCAATCCACTGAGCTACACCAGCCAGGGCACTATTCATTTTCTTAATGGTATTTTTCAACTCAGTTGTCAGTATGTTGTCACCTTTTTATGGAAATAGACACACACACACAAGTACACAAACAAGAGTATAGCTTGCCTGATTTTCACAAGCTGAACACCCAGAATCCATTTCCCAAAACAGCATTTCCAGCACCCCGAAACTCCTTTCAATCCCTCTCTTCCTACGGAAGTAACCATTACCCTGACTTCTGAAAGCCTGGATTAGTTTGGTCTGTTTCTGTACTTATGTAAGTGGAATCCCACAGTATATCCTCTTTTCTGTCTGGCTTCTTTAGCTCGACATTGTCTTTTGAGACTGATCCACGTTGCTGAGTCTGGGTGCAGATCATGCGCCCTCCGCACTGCAGAGTATTTCACTGTGGGACCACACCACAGGTTACTCATTCATTCTGCTGGTCTCAGGCAGGCAGGTTATCTCCAGGTGTTTGATTATTATGAAAAGGGCTGGGATAAATGTACTTAAACATATGTTTATGTTCTCCTGGTAGATACTAGGAGTAGAATTCCCATAGGGAATTCCCATAGGGAATTCTAGGGAATGTCGATATTCATCTACTAAATATCTTTAACAGATATCTCTAAACACTTTTCCAAAGTGGGTATACATAGGTGTGTGGACTCCCATCGAAGGCTCCAGAAGTTTTGAACAACCCACAGGTGAGTCAGAGCCCGTAATGACAAGACTTGAACAAGACTGGAGGAAGAAACCAGAAAGTGGGGTTTGGTTGCACTCCGAGGGCTGAGCAGAGAAAGCGGGGTGTGGGAAGCATTTCAGGCAGAGGCCAGAGCTTGTGGAAGGCTGGTGCAAGGGGGAGAGGCGGACAGGAACTACACAATATTGGCTCTTCGAGGTGATGTTTAGGATTTTCTCTTCAACTTTTTAAAAATATTTTATTTATTTATTTTTAGAGAGAGGAGACGGGAAGGAGAAAGAGTAGGAGAGAAATATCAATGTGTGGTTGCTTCTCATGTGTCCCGTACTGGGGACCTGGCCTGCAACCCAGGCGTGTGCCCTGACTGGGAATCGAACCGGCAACCCTTTGCTCCCCAGGCCCGTGCTCAATCCACTGAGCTACACCAGCCAGGGCTCTCTTCAACTTTTTATTTTGAAATAATTTTAAACCTATAGAAAAGTTGCAAAAATAGTAGAGAATTCCTATGTCTACCCTTCACCCAACTTCCCCTAAGATTGATAACTTGCAGGAGTATGTGCAATTATCATAACCAGGAAAATAACATTGGTACTTCCTGTTCACTAAACCATTGTGCTTATTTGAATTTTACATTTTCCCCCTAGTATCTTTTTTCTCTTCCAGGATCCAATCTGGAGTCCACGTGGCATCTGTCTGTTCTATCTCTCCTAGTATTCTCCAATCTGCAACAGCTTCTCAGTTTTATTCTTCGTGACCTTCAGACTGTTCAAGAATACTAGTCACTTATTACATAATATCTCTCGATTTTAGTTTCTCAGGATTAGATTGAGGTTATAAATTTCTGGCAAGAATTCCATGGAAGTTATGCCTTATCGTGGGTATTAACCTTGATCACTTGATTTCACCGGCGTCTGTCAGCTTTCTCCACTGTAAAGCTACTGCTTTGATCTTTTCCCTAAGAAAAAAGGGCTGGCATTGAAGGACTTCGAGCAGGGGAAGTAGCTCATTTAGATTTGTTTCAAAAATGCCCTCCTGGTTGCAGCATGAACAAATTAGAAGGCACTAGAATTTCCATGGGGAAGATTGGTTCGGAGTACATTGCAGTCCACTATGTGGTGATGGTTGTGGGGACAAATGGACAGATTTTAGTGACGTTTAGAAGGTACAATCATAGGGCACATTAATGAGACCATGCACAGGTTCTGACTTTGGGCTTGGGCAAAATTCATTTTAAAAGCACCCAGGGCCCTAGCTGGCGTGGCTCAGTGGATTGAGCACTGGCCTGCAAATTGAAAGGTCCTCAGTTTGATTCCCAGTTGAGGTACATGCCTGGGTTGCAGGCCAGGTCCCCAGTTGGGGGCATGTGAGAGGCAACCCATTGATTTGATATTTCTCTCCCTCTTCCTCCCTTCCTTCCCCTCTCTCTAAAAATAAATTCGTTAAAGCACCCAGGTGATTTCAATGCTCAGCTAGACTGAGGGCCAGGGCCAGCCCATGACTTGCTCCAGATGGGCCTCAGGTGAGAGCCACTCAGAGTGGTCAAGCCCAAGCTGCTCAGTGTCTCTCTGCACGCACAGGGAAGAAGAGGGACTTGGGGGTCCCCTGCCATCCTCCCACAGCCCAGAGATGGCTGACGACCACTCCTGGCTGGGAGGGGAGAGAACGTTAGGAGACCAGAGGGCACCGGGAGCACTCACAGCCCACCACTGCTGACTCTCCAAGTCGGGTTGTCGGATAGAAACACAGGACATCCAGTTCAACTTTATTTTATTTCAGGTAAACAATGAATAATTATTTTCAGTGTATCTGGAACATACGTATGCTAAAACATTATTTGTTTAGCTGAAATTCAAATTTAATTCAGTATCCCTTATTTTTATTTGCTAAATCTGGCTACTCCGTCCCCAAGACGAAGATCTGATGGGTTTGGCCCACTCCCATCCAGTGCAGCAGCTTCCGGACCAAGAGGGGCTTCCCCCTCCTCCCCTTCCTTCCCTCTCACCCCCAGTCTGGTCGAGCCAAGAGCAGGCCAGCACTCGGCACCAGCCTCCCACTCCAAACCCACTCACTTACTAATCCAATAAATATGTCTGCGTGCCTACTACGTGCCAGGCTCTGTTCTAATCAGAGGCACAAACCAGTAAATAAGTCAGACGAGTGCCTGCTCTCTGGGGGCTTGGGTTCCAGTTCGGGGG
>PVKM010052516.1:0-10232 GCA_004027735.1 Carollia perspicillata
AATTTCATTTCAAACATTTCATCATTATTCATGCCTGGAGTTAAACTTTTTTGTTTGTTTTGTAGTTTTTTATTTTACTAAATGTGTCCAGATATTCTGAGTATAGTAAATAACACGTTTGAAACGGATCAAGTAGCATTTCTGGTAGGGGAAGCATTGTTGTCCCTAACGTGAATGTAACGGTAATATGAAAACCTATTGTTTATCTTGTCGTCATAGTAATAAAATGGTTAACATTGAATTTTCATGAGCCAGATATTATGCTGGATTTTGTGTGTTTGTTTTTCTGTTCTTTTTTAGTCAAAGTTACACACACATAGTTTAAAAAGTGAAAAAATCTGCAATTTTTTTTCTAAAAACACCCTACTTTGACTTTTTCCCAGTTCCTGTCTCAAAGCAAGCTCTTTAAACTCTTTCAGTTGATTTTTTTGCTGTTTTTTTTTTTTTTGCTGATTTTAACTGTATCTCCAAATAACATTTATATATTGCTTTTGCTTGATTTTTAAACTTTAAACAGCTCTTTAACTTTTTTTTGATATTTTTATTTATTTATTTTTAAGATTTTATTTCTTTAGAGGGGAAGAGAAGGAGAGAGGGAGAGAAATATCAAGGTATGGTTGCCTCTTGTGCATCCCCTGCTGGGAACTGGCCTGCAACCCAGGCATGTGCCCTGACTGGGAATCGAACTGCGATCCTTTGGTGCAGCTCTTTAATTTTTTAAATAAAGCTTTGCTCTTCTGCTTCCTAGCCATTACATATTTCCTTCATTGCTCCTTTTTTCCTATCATCATCATCATTATAATTCCTTGTTACATTGTTGACTGTGATTAGGAATGTTTACATTAAGATTATGTAATGTTATGCATGGTTGCGTGTGTTATTCTTACCCTATACCACATACATTTCCATGTACTTATTGCTAATCCAACTCAAAACTCCACTAGATGCATGAATACCTTCTTCATATGTTCAGACACACCAGTTGTTCATCATTTCCTCCACCTTCTTGAAGAAATTGTTCCTGTTTTGTCCTGTCTGGTCTTGCCTCTCGTGGCTGGTACACAGCTGTCGTCCCAGAGTTTCCTTTCACCGTCCTCCTGGGATTGCTTGCCTCTCCCCTGTGTTGGATTCCCTGATTTCCTACTTCCTGTATCTTATGTCTTTCCTTTTTTAAAGTATATTTTATCGATTATGCCATTACAGTTGTCCCGGTTTTCCCCTCTGTGCCCATCTCTGCCTGGTACCCCCTTCCGTCCAGCAGTCCCCCATGTCCATGGGTCATGCATGTAAGTTCTTTGGCTTTTGCGTTTCCTTTACTATTATTAACATCCCCCTGTCTATTTTGTTCCTATCAGTAATAGTTCTTAATCCCCGAACCATTTCCCCCATTCTTCCCCTGCCCCCTCCCAGCTGATAACCCTCCATGTGATCCCCATGCCTATGATTCTGTCCCTTTTCTGGTTGCTTGCTTAGTTTTGTTTTGTTTTGTTTTAGATTCAGTTGTTGATAGTTGTGAATTTGTGGCCTTTTTAATGTTCATGGTTTTGATCTTTTTGTTAAATAAGTCCCTTTAACATTTCATGTAATAATGGCTTGGTGATCATGAACTCCTTTAGCTTTACTTTGTCTGGAAAGCACTTTATCTGCCCTTCCATTCTGAATGTTAGCTTTGCTGGATACAATAATCTCGATTGTAGGTCTTTCTTAGATTTACTCCTTCATTTATAGGGGTCATATCCTGAAGTAGCTTCCTGTCTCCAAGCTGTACAGTGGTTTGGAAATCACCGCGTTCTTCTCCGTCAGGCCCTTCGCAGGCAATCGCAAGGCTGACGTGGTCCCTGGTGAAAATGAGTTGGACACCCCTGCCCTAGGGTCTCAGTATGTCCACATTTCCCTGTCTGATAAGGACACCAGTCAGACTGGATGAGGGTCTCCCCTAACATGCTCGTTTTAACTTAGTCACTTCTTTAAAGATCAGCTCTCAGATCATTGGACCCTCTTCACCAGAGTATCTTTCACTCCAAGATTACAAAATGAGATGAGTAAAAATAAAAATTAAAATGAAGGTCGTTTCCAAACATGGTCCCACTCTGCGGTGCTGAGGGTTAGGACTACCACATGAATTTGGGGGAGGTGACACGCTTCGGCCCATAATTCTCCAGGAGAACCTATTTTAACCCTTCGACTTCATTGTCACTACAATGTTCACAGAGTACGCTGAACCAGAAAATTGTATACCGTTATTTTTTGTATTTGTAATACCCGTTCATTATGCAGGTGGTGTACATACATTAACAAAAACATGTAAAATGGAAAAAAGGAAACTCGCCATCATTCCCACTCGCACGTGCAGCCTCGCTGAGCATGTGGGCACTGCCTGTGCAGACGCCCTCCAGGTGCTGAGGCGGTGAGACTGTTGTTATTTTTTTCTTTTATTACACATTGGTGAAGTTTTGACCGTGCGTCTTTGTACACAGTTTGTTGTGTTTCCTTGGGGCAAATTCCTCTAAGTAGATAGAACAGCTTTTCAGTGGTAAAGTGCATTTTAAATTCGCCCGAGAGGATGCTGAGGATACACATCTGTGCCCCTCTCAGAGCCTGTAGAGAGGGCAGCCGCCTTCTCTCCTCCTGACCCCTCTCCCTCACACTGGCCCGATTGTCTGGAAGCCTTTCCTCTCTGTCGGGGAGGGAGGAGGGTCTGGAGGGAGTGTGCCCCCTCTGGGCAAAGGAGCAGCTCTGCTTCCTGAGGTGACGAGTCCTGCCCTCCCTGTGGAACCGGGGAGGCACCCTTAGCTTCTCCCTGTCTCTGGATTATTCTTCAGTGGCACCTGATTTACTGGGATTTTAAATATGAGATCTGTTTATTCAAAATACTCATGAAATACATTCTTTTGAAATTAATTGCCATTGTGCCGTTACTCTTGAAAACACAGAAACCTCCTTACCTTGATGCTTCTGAAAGTAAAAACAATGGATATAATTACATTTGAAATGTTTTCTAACGGTGTTTTGAATTCTCAAAGGTATTTCTTATTTTCTTTATAGATAACATATTTGCAATAAAATCTTGGGCCAAAAGAAAATTTGGGTTTGAAGAAAATAAAATTGATAAAAATTTCGGAATTCCAGAAGACTTTGACTACATAGACTGAAATGCTCGGTGTTGGTAAAAGATCTATGTGCTCGTGAATATGTAATTTTTTTTATATTATCCAACCAGATGTACAGCATTGTCATTTACCTGTGATTGTGATGATTGTTTTGTTCATTGTAAATAAAGTACAAGGTATAGATGGGTTTCGCACTTTTTATTTGATGGAAAGCAGGATGATAGCCATATTCTCACAGCGCCCCTCGAACTGGGATATGCAGGTCAGAAGCCATCTGCCTCAGTTGGGGTTATAAGTAGTTTTTTACAGATCAAAGCCATCATGACTTAATTACACTTTTTGGTTTCATTCAAATGTTAAATATTAAGAACAAAGGGTATTTTTGAAGGCTCTACTATACACATGAACTCACACATAAATACTTGGAAATAACCTTTAAAACTCTAGTAGCTGCCTTAGTATTTCTCAGTATTTAGTGGAAAATGTGTGTGATTAATTCCCAGTATACTGCATCGTATTTGCAAATTCCCCACAGAGAAAAAAGAATACAGAAAGTTGCTGTTCCTCACATTTAGAGTTGGGAAGCAATTCCTCAGACATGAAAACGACTTTCTTTTGAACTTTCGATGCCTTTCTATTGTAAAGAACAAGCACATGGCCCTCTGTCCCAATACAAGTCCTTTTATCCAATGCTATAGTGCTGTTAGTACACTGCACATCACTGGCTAGCGTGTGGGGATTCTGTTTTTCAGCTACCTAGAAGGCAGATTAAAAAATAATGTATGTCCTGTGTATCTTTT
This sequence comes from Carollia perspicillata, assembly GCA_004027735.1. NCBI lineage: Eukaryota > Metazoa > Chordata > Mammalia > Chiroptera > Phyllostomidae > Carollia > Carollia perspicillata. Next base: position 3,911 of record PVKM010052516.1, read on the forward strand.
TCCAGTTCATCTTAGGCATTTAGACTACTTGCAGGCACTCCAAGACAAACAAAAAAAGAAATCAAAACTCGTAGGTAATGCCTTTACACACATGCCTTATTTTTTTTTCTATACTGTCCAATTTTGATAATTCTTTTCAGTAACTTGAGTGAGATACTCCGTGTTTCTGAAATGACCCAAATGACATCCAACAGTTTGCTAGTGAATCCGGCCTTTGTGTTGCGGGAGTAGCTCAGGGCCTGCTTAGTCACTTCCTGGAGGTGACCGAGCCAGCTGGTCCATCTTCATTCTTGTGGCCAGTTTAGGTTGCCTCTAGGGCAACAGCTCTGCTCACAGGAGACAGTATTTGATGTAACAGACAAAGGACAAGAAGTATAGATAACCCAGCCTTTCTGTAAGATATGAATTGTGGGAATTCCAAATTTTTTCAGAGCCAGCTTGCTATTTATTAGAGAAGTTGCTTTCTTGTTTAGAGAGAAGATATATATGTTCAAAAAGCCAACCATTTCTAATGATTCCTAAAAGATTCTATTTTCTAAATATTTAGGCATTTTTTAGATTGAGTCTACTGTACGGAGCTAGCCTGAGAATGGTTGAAATGGGACCTGCAGATGAGCGCGCCAGAGGTTGCGGTACCTCCGAAGCCAGTCGTGTTCTGCGAAACGTTTAACTAAACTGACTTTTTAAAAAGTAGGCACGATGGGGCGGCTCAGTTGGTTAGACCGTAGTCCTGGTACACCAAGGCTGCAGGTTGCGTTCCCAGTCAGGCACATACAAGAATCAACTGATGAATGCATAGATAGGGGAAACAACCAATTCTCTCTGTGCGCCCCCATCTCTCTCTCCACAACTACCTCCCTCCTTCCCTCTTCCTCCCTCTCTAAAATGGATAACAAAAAAAGGGGAGACAGGACTTTATTTAGAGCAGCGCCTGCCTATTTTTGTGGTGTAAATACTCCCAGCATGGCCAACTTCAAGTTATCAGTGTGATGACAATGCGGAGTGGGTAAAAGATGATCGCTAGCACACCGTTACGTTTTTTTCCTACCATACAGATGCATTAGATGTAAATAATCTCAAGAACAAAGGTAAAGGTAAGATGTAAAACAGAGAGTGGTAAGTTTTTAGTTTTAGTACCATTGTTTTTAATATATAGTTCCTCTTAGCTTGTGTAATTTAATCTGTATTGATGGCTGTGTTTTACAGCTGGCTTCACTCGGTTACTTCACAACTAGTCGTCTTGCCTACTGTAGCACATCACTGATCTTAATCTCATTTTAGTTTGCACTTCCCCAAAATTAGAGATACTGATCAAGAAGCCCAGGGGCATTAGACCGGCCAAGCACTAGATAATCCTTAGTCCTGGGTTGGTTTTGTTATTGATCTGAATATTTAGTACAATTTGGGCAGGCCTAGAGTCATACTACTAGTGACCCAGCCCTGGCTGCTGTGTCTCAGTGGGTTGAGCACCGGCCTGCGAACTGAAAGGTCACTCGTCTGACTCTGAGTCCAGGTCTGGGCACACGCCTGGGTTGCAGGCCAGGCCTCCAGCTGGGGGTGTGCAAGAGGCAACCAATTGAGGTTTCTCTGCCTGCCTCCCTCCCTTCCCCCCTAAAAAATAAAGAAAATCTTAAAGAAAAATTACTAATGGTCCAGGATCAAATTTGATTCAGTAAATAATATGATTGACCCCCCTTGTATTTATCTATTCAGTGAATTGTGAAGTTTAAAGGGTATTTGAGAGCAGAGATACATCTTGTCGACCTTCACATGTAGTTATTTTTAAAATTTCACAGTGATATTTTTAAGTGATTCTAGGAGAGATTTCACAGTCTCGTCATTAGTTTTACCATTGTTCAAGCCCAGATCAAATCACTGAAATGTCCCTTCTGAGGTTGGGCCAGGACCAAAGCAATTCATAAGGATGAATTGGAATGACTTTTCCCTCTGCTGCTCGCCACATCATTAGTCTAATGGGATTACAAGGTTCTTGGCCTGTCTCAGAAATAGATGCTATTATCCACAACTTTATCAAACATGATTCTCTTTTAGGGATTAGACAAGCAAGTGAGTGTATCTGGCAGCCAGGAACCCAGAAACACCATCATCTTGAGCAGACAAGTCTAAATTGTAAAGCTGATAATACTGTCTTGAACACATGATTGGAGAAAAACAGAAAACAGTTTTCAGTGAATGTGGCATTATTTGGTGAGAGCAGTTGCAGATAGTGTGGAGGTATTTTAAAAGTATACATCAACTCCCTTTCAGGATATGCTTCTGAATATGTAACAGGAGGAAAACTTACAGCTTTATGAAATGGCCAATTGCTGGTGAATGTATGTATATTATACTTACCCCAGCTTGATTTTTTAAAGAAATTTATTTGTGAGAAATAGAGGTCAGTCTTTCGAAGCATGCATTGAATCTCAAAGCTAATTTCTTTTTTCTTCTGCACATTTTTCCTTTCCATTTATTAGAAAAGCTGTGATGTGATGATTTTACATCTTAATTTCATAGCTAATTTCCATTTACCAAGATTATCAAGTTGTCACCTTAACAGCAAAATTCAAGGCCTGATCTTACAGCCCTTGAGCTAAGAATGTCTTTTTACTTTTTTAATGATGTAAAAATAGACAGGAATATTGCAACATAGGCTATATGTGGCCTGCAAAGCCTAAAACGTTACTGACCCTTTACAGAGAAAGTTTGTTAGACCCCAAAATGTCAGAGCTTGACGGCTTGTGGGCCAGATATGACCTATGAGGTGTATTTTTATCCTGCATAAACTGTTTTATTTTTAATTTAGTTGCAACATATCCACATGTAAAATGTCACATGCAAATTGAGATTTTCGGCTTCTTATGGAAACTGGATGATTTAGTGAGCCGAAGTCCTCAGTCCACGCAGCAGATTAGCTCGAGGTGAGGAGGGCGGGCTTTCGGTGCCAGTTCTATTCCAAGTTGACAAACCAACTTGAGATCAAGCTTTAAGTTCAAGTTTTCATCTTCCATGGAAAACATCCCAGTGCTGTGCATTTAACTGAGAGTGTACTACATGTCTTAATTAACATAGGGAGAACTGACAGCTTGATGATGCAACGGCATAGCCCGGAGCAAGCAATGTCTCTCCATTTGCTCAAGCATTCTTTGGGGTTTTCCAGGAGTTTTATCGTTTTCTTCACACAAACTTTGCATTCCTTAGGCATTTTATCTTCCTTGTTGCCATTGTAAATGGATTTTTCTCTTTCATTTGTTTTCTAACTGGTTATAATTTATCTTTTATAATAATTTATTTTTTTAGAGTTTTATAATTTATTCTCTGAGAATTTTCAGATATTCTATCATCTCCAAATAGACATAGTTTTAAATCTTTTAATCTCTGTGTTCATAATTGTTTCTTATCTAATTGCATTTGCCTAATAATACCACTCATAAAATTGTGTTAGAGATAGAGAACATTTTCGTCTTGTTCTGACCTTAGTGGGAATGCCTTTAGTATTACTGCATTAAGTAATATCCTGGCTTTTTATAATATAGGGTCCAGCAGAAATAATGCCATTGAGTGTGGTTGGTAGGGTACGTGAATGTCTCACACAGGATGGACAACAATTTGAACATTTCACCTAAAGTGTCACATGATGTGCTTGAGTGTAATATTGTAACATTACAGAATGACATGCTTATGATTTTGTAATAAAAGATTTGCTATAGATTACCAGCTCATGAAGCAGGGGCATTATTTGTGCCAAACCCTTTGTATAATGTATAATGTTAAAGAAGTATTCATCTAGTTTGATTTTCTCAAGTATTTGTATAAGGAATGGTTGAATTTGTCAAAGGCTTTTTTCAGCCATCTATGGACATAAGCATATGATCTTTCTCCTTAAATCTATTAATAAGGCAAGTGTTATTCATGTATTTTCTCACAGTCAGCCATCCATACATTTCCGGCATAAAACCTCCTTAGTTACTGTGAATTATTTTCTTAATATGATGCTAGAGTTTATTTGCTGACATTTTATTTATAATTTTTCCATCAATATTCTAAGTGTTGCTGGCCTGTAATTTTTTCTTTTTGTGTTATCTTTATAGACTTGTGTATCAATCAATATTACACTTTCTTCTTTAAAAAGATGTGAAAATTTTCCATTCTTTGCTCTGAAACAATTTATGTAAGGTTGGAACTGTCTGCTCTCTAAATGTACTCAAATAAAATTTCAAACAATAGTAAAACAAAGTAAATCATTCTGTGCATATGGATCAGTACTATTTTGTTTTTAATTTAACAGTTTGAAAAGTTTGTTTTGTTGAAAAAGATTGTTTTACTTGCTATGTACTATTTCTTTCTTTTTATAAGCATACTTTTAAAAAGATTTTGTTTATTTATTTTTAGAGAGAAGGGAAGGAAGGGAGAAAGAGAGAGAGAAACTTCAATGTGGAAGAGACACATTGATCAGCTGCCTCTCATATACCTGCAACTGGGTACCTGGCCTGCAACCCAGGCATGTGCCCTGACTGGGAATCAAACCAACAACCTTTCAGTTCACAGGCCGGCACTCAGTCCACTGAGCCACACCAGCCAGAGAATATTTCTTCATAAAGATGTACAAAGATGATGGACATTTGGTTTGTTTTCAGTTTCATGCTATTTAAGATAATAGTTTCAAAGTACATTTCTAAACATATTTGTTTACACATTTGGGAGAGTTCCGAGGATGAATTCCTTGATGCCACCCCCCAAAAAGAGTTCTGATTTATGAAGAACTGACCCTCTAAAAAAATAAGAGAAGTATGATAGTTGAACTTTATAAAAAAGCAGATGAAGGGTAATAGCTTTGAGGACTTTTTGAATTGCTTTTCCCATGAGTTTTTAGAAAGAACTCTAAGTAATTTTTTATTAAAAAGAGTTGTAAAAAATGAGCTGGGAACCTATTATCAAAAACAGATTTGTAAAAAATACTGCCTCTTAGCTGGAACTTATTAGTGAAAAAGAAAATGTATAATTAATGTCCAGTTGTTGTTAGGTTAAAGATTGGCTTTTAAAAGTTAAAATCTAGTCCTGGCTGGTGTGGCTTAGTGGTTTGGGTGCTGGCCTGCCAACCTAAGGGTCACCGGTTCGATTCCCAATCAGGGTACATGCCTGGGTTGTAGGCTAGGTCCCCAGTTGGGGGTGCATGAAATGCAACCACACATTGATGTTTCTCTCCCTCTCTCCTTTCCTTCCCCTCTCTCTAAAAATAAATAAATAAAATCTTTTTTTTTAAAAAGGATAAAAACACTACCTTGTTTAAAAAGGTTAAAATCCAAATGCTTTCTGAGAAACTTCTCTGAAATATACCTTACCAGTGTGGAGATTGGATCTGTGGCAGAAAAGGTGGTTACACGTATTTTGTAAGCCTGAACTTGGAGGCATAATATTTCTCATAACATTTTGAAAAGTAACTATCAGAACATTTAACACATTTCAATTGAACAGACGTGTGACTTTTTTTCTGTCCAGTGTGGTTGTTACCATGCTTGAGTAAACGTACTTCTTGCTTACATGTGTTTTCTGTGTTATATGAGCGTGGGGACCCATACCTGACTGAATTTAATGTGCTTAGCAAGTTTCCATGCGAGCAGATTTGGTTTGATTCTTAGGGCAACTGGAACAAATATTTTGTCTTTAGGTACCCTAAAAAATCAATTTATGTCTACAGGAATAGAAATGGCCTGTTTGCTGGTTATTTAACAGGTAAAAATATACTTGTAATAATAACAACAGTTCCCTTAATGGATCCTGAAAGATAACTGCCTTTTTGGAATGTTGTCAACATTTGATGTAGTGCAGCCTTAGGGAATAAAGGACCTGGATATCAAAATTATTTTGCATGACCATAACTGAAAGTATCTAAGAAGTTGCTTAACTTTTCTTGTATGTGAACAGAACATTTAGAATCAGTGGCAGCCATGTTATATTGCAATGTTAACTGTGGTGTCACAAGACCATTTTAAGAGTAAGAGGCTGATACCAATATATTTTGAGAGGTCGGATGGCTTTCTCCCTACTAGACAAAAGCTCCTTGTGAGGGCATGTCGATTTTGCGTCTCTGTGGGCCCAGAGCACCTCACATAGTATTTGACACAAAAGAATTACAGCTCCGTAATCTCTTGCCTCAAATAGACTCTGGGCATTGCTTATCAAGGCTTTTACTTAAAAGTTATAACTGGCCTTTTTCCAGAAAGGCTATAAGGCAGCCTTTACTTTCAATCAGTTTTTCCTCTCAGTCTCTACAAGTATTTCAAAGATTTGCCACCCAAGCCCCGGTACTCAACTCCAGTTT
>PVKM010052517.1:0-10228 GCA_004027735.1 Carollia perspicillata
AGCACACACCAAGCCCTCTGCAGAGATCAGCCACATGCTGGAGCTGCGGGCTACGGAAGAACAGCTGAGGCTGTGCCGAGATGCCCATGGTCCTGCCTACATGTCTAGACAGCATGGTGCAGGCTGTAGGTCTGGGTCCACCAGCAGGGCAGTGGCAGCAGCAGGGCACCAGGTCAGACCAGGGCCAGCTGTGAGGCTCATTCATAATGATATATCTGCTGGTCTGGGCTCCTACAATACCCCCTAATCAGTGATGACATCAGTCTCAGTGTCTGGGATGGAAGGACTGACATTTTAAATCTGCTACTCCCTGTCCAACCCTCGTCCAGGCACCATGTGGTGAAGCAGGAGTACGTCGACATCTCCCCACCAGAGTCCTCAAGAAAAGTTTCAGGACCGAATAACATGAGATAACGTAGAGATCCTCAGGCCCGTTAAGAACTTTCTGGGTGCTGACATTTTGTTATACCTAAGTTTTACTTTCTGACAAAATAAACGAGAAAAAGTGGACAAATTCTTGCTGAGCAAAATAATGAATCAAGGTGACACTTATCACACTTACTGAGTCCTCAATACAACGGCAGTCTTGGAAGTTGTCTCTTAACACACATCAGGACAACACATACTGAAGCCCTCCCCACGAAGACAGAGGCTCCCTCCCTCCAGACATGTGGCCTTTCCAACATTGAATCCATGATCAGTCTGTCACTGGTGGCATCTGAGGCCTGGGTGTCCTGTGACCTTTCCCACTCATCCCTCTCTCTCCAGCATCACTTGGTCCAGGAGAGTGAGAGGCCCTCAAAGGCAGGAAGCTTTTCTTCCTGCGGCCAGAGAGCCAGCAGAGGCTCTACCGTGCTGAAGGGGTGGGTAGCAGGCCCACGGCACAGACACTGGGAGAGGCTGCCCCATGACCTGGGTCCTTTTCGTCCCGGGGGCTTATCTGAGGATGAGGCAGGAGGGGTACATCTGAGTCTTCGGCAAAGAGTTTGGGGAAGGTCAATGTGGCAATCCCCCTGTAGGGAAGGAACCAGGGGCCAGCTTCTCTTCAGGCAGAGTGGCATTCTCAGGGATTCCCAAGGACCCTTCATTTTAAGATAAAAGTAAAATCTCCATCATTCGCGGCTTTCAGACCAGTGCTCTTCAAATTGCAGAGTGCCCATGAATCACCTGGGGATCTTAATAAAACGCAGATTCTCCTAAGCCTGGGGTCTTAAGGACCCAAGAACCTGTGTTCTGACAGGCTCCCAGGCCAGGTGGCAGGCTGCTGGCACCCGGCTCTCACTGTGAGTAGTGAGACTTTAAGGAGCACGCGTCAAACAGGAGCCTGTTCTTTCTACACTAGTGTGGCCTTCATCAGACTAGCAATGTGAGTTCCCACCAACAGTGGCCTGGGGACAGGGTGGGAAGATGTTAAGTGTGCGCAGGTGAGAGCATGACTTTATTTACCAACAGTTTCAACAAACACATGCCCTCTTTTGAGTTCCACAAAGACACCCTACATTCTTCACGTCTATGAAGTGCGTTCTGGGCATGTAAGGGGTTAAGGGGCCAGAGACAGTGAGAGAAAGCTCCCTTTTCATGGCATTTCTAACAAGCTGAACCTGATCCAGGTCTTGTTCAATGAGCACTTATTTTATACAAATAAGATCATAGGCGCCTACTCATCTCTAATTAAACCAGAAAGGAAGCATTTGTTCTAATTGGACTGCATAGCTCAAGAATTAATTGTGAGATTGTTTAGAATTGCAATCTTGTGACCTGTTCACCAAAAGGCAGGGAAACCCATACTTAGGAGTCTCACTCTATGTAATTGTTCCTGGACCTTTTTTTCTTTTTAATTCTTGGAAACCTTAGTGCAAGTTGAACCTATGATTTACAAACAAAAGCAAAAACTTCTAAGGGCAGCTTACTGTGCAGTTTTATAAAAGCCTTGGCAAAGGTGAAGATAACTCAATTTAGTACAATATTCTAATGTGCCCCTGAGAAAGTTCCCTCATAATGAGGGATTTGCACAATTTCTATGGGGAGAATCATGTGTCGCATTATTTATCAATATCAAAGAGTCACTTTTGCATTCGGCTGTCTGGAGTGCCTGGAAACAAGATATTCTCACCAAATGTTAATCTAAAGCCACATTCAGCCAAAGGTGCAAAAGGTTTTTATTGGCACATCTGGTGTGCTTGGGTGGCATTGATTACCATCGAGTTGGCGAAGTATCATTAGACAGGGTTTGGCATGGTCGGCTCGTGAGCCACCCTCCTCTGCTCGGGCTCTCTCTTTCGCATCTTGGTACAGCTCACTGACAAGCACCGGTTGTTTCCCTGCTGCCGTCCTCCGCCACAGAGAGAATGAGCTGGCTCTCTGCCTCACAAAACCTAAAAAATAGAAGGATGTAGCTATGCCATCTTTAACTGCACACCCTGAGCCCCTCGGGACCAGGGGCAGGTATCTTTAGGAGACTGGGCAGGCTGGGAGCGGAGTGCTATTTCGCACCTGGAGAGGCCCCAGCCCGTCTGGTGCGGCTCTGCTCAGCTAGCTGTGCGTTGGTTGCTAATACTCTGCCAGGGGCTAAAGGAAACCCAGTTCACTGCCAAGAACTAGCTTGAGCTTGTGATGCTGACACTTGGGAAAGTCTTGCTTTGACTTGTATATAGAAAGAGAACATGTCAAGTTGAATGTCAGTGATGGAGAAAAGGGGGGTGCTTGAGATGCCGTATTTCATGTTAGTGACATTTTAAGAGAGCATATTCATGAGCAGGTCCAATTTCTGCTGGGTGTTGTTCCCACGTCACAGACTTCAATCCCACCAAATGCACAAGTCTGCACAGTTGTTTGCTATTGAATGCAAAACCTGGCTATCTCTGAGTAGGCTTTAGGGGTAGAAATTAAAGATGGCTTTGCCTGAATTACATAACATGAAGCAACCCAAAGCAGGTCATAGTGACTGGGGATGGGTGAATGGATCAGAATTGAAACAAGGAGAATCTCTTTACTTCGAGAATGGATTTTAATGAAGATCAAGAGAGACAGTGACTGATGAGTGTGCCCAGCAGACTCATGTGTCATCTGTGAAACTGGTAGCCTCCACACTACCAGCATGATGCCAGGGCACACAGAGGGTAAGGGGGGAATGGAAGGCATCACTCTTCCCCACAAGGAGGAAGCAAACCCAGCCACTATGAAACACTGAGTCGATTATAAGGGAACTTCTCACTAGACCGTGAGGTCTTCAAAGGCTTGCTTAGGTCTCTGAGCTCCCATCACCTAATATGGGAGCCCATCCTAGGCTCAGAAAATCTTTGTAGAATGAACGGATGAGCAACAAGAGACAGACTATAACTGAGGGGTCGCACAGATAACCACTGCCATAGAAGTTCAGAAGGGCACAGTCAGATGTGGGGTTGAATAAATGAGGAAGGATCCTGGGAAATGAATTAATCTCAGTGCAAAGAATGATCCAGAATATCTTGTGACTTCTAAATCTCCTTACCCCTATTCCTGGGCTTTTCCTCTCTACTAAACTTCCTGAGACCATAGATTGTATCTGGTTTCATGCACTTCAGAGAAAATTTACTTTAGAGACTCCTAATTCTGCTGTCCACATTAGATCACAGTCCACATGCCAACAGTCTTGGCATCATATACTCAATATATACAAAAACAAAAAGACAATAAAAACAGAAAGGGACGTTAATTTGTGGTTCATGTTCTGTGTTGCACATGAAGTGTTTTATAAGCCCAATTTTTAATTGTATATTTTTCATATATACCATAACATACATATATAAGAGTATTTCAAATATTTTAAGATTCAGTTATTGAACTAGAATTTACTTAGAATATATGTTGTATCAGTAAGGATAGGTTAAGCTATGCAGTGGTAACAGATGAGCTCTGAAATCTCATTGGCTTCTCACACGAAAACTTTATTTCCCACTGTGCTGCATGTTCAGGTATACGGCAGGGTGGGGGGTTTTACTCTGTAGGAACCAGGTCTGTCATTTACAACATCTCCAGATCTATAGGAACGGAAGACACAGCTAAAACGGATCGTGTTTCAACTCTATCACACTTTAGTGCAGAAATGACACAAACCACTTTCACCTGCAGCCCCTTGGTCAGAACTAGTCATGTGATCTGTGTAACCACAAGGAAACTGAAACATATGGGAGAACAGGTGGAATATGTGTTGAGTGCCATCATCCTTTCTAGACTCACTCTCTGTAAGGAAATTTCAGGACAACCACAGCGGGGGAACTCATTGCTGTAATGTCAGGTAGACCCCCAAGAGAAGGCACTTTTCTCCCTCTGGAGTGTTGAGAGACCCTAAAGTGGTGGGTAGCAGGATATGGGAGATAGAATATCGGAGATAAGCCTGCCACTGGTATACTGGTTCCCTAAGCAAACATCAATTTCAAAAACAAAAGGAAGAGGAAATGACAGCCACCACTGGTAAACACTTACAAACGATGTCATCAGCCTCTAACAGTAAAGCCCAGACTATGGCACAGAGGCCTCTTTGATCCTCTAGGCCACCAAAGAACCTCTCAGTCAGTTGACACCAAACGGCCATGAAGACTCTAGACCAGGAGCCACAGCCGACAGGGAAGAAGCTGATTGAAGTCTACAGGGAGAGGCAGAGGGCAGAATAACTGTTTGGCCCAATCTTCATATTCGCCACACCTACAATTTCTTCCTGGTTGTCATTTTTAAATAGAAATAGCATACAATTCTGGACATATATTAAGCAGATTGAATATTGAAAATATGTTTTTAAGACCTATTTTGTGTTTCTTCCTTTTTTTAAAATATGAGAACTTTCAAAATTCAAAATTCAAAACCTCAAACATCCCTGAACCCCTGGGAGAGGCCTTACCACGGATAGATAATCCAGTGGGTTAGTTGATAAAATCAGTTACAAATGCTTGTGGGTGTTAGCCCTCCTGAGACTAGCTGCCCTAACCTGACACCACCCCAGACTCATGAACAAACCGTGCCAGTGGGCTGATCAACCCTGTGGAGGAAGGCAGGAAGACCCACCTGTGGTAGGGGCCAGGGACCTTCAAATGCAGGTCCTCAGCCCAGCCCATGTGGTTTGCACCTGGCCTCCAGTCACTCCAGGTGCCAAACCCTCAATTTGTAATTAAGAGAAGTTGGCTAGATTCTTCAGGTTGAGGGGATCCAGGATTAAGCGCTGGAAGGGTGGTCCTTGGGGATGTGGGGTCTGGCTTGAGGCCCACTCAAGCCCGTCACCTGAACAAATATCTTCCCGTCACACTGATGTCACTGAAGAGAGCAGCTGAGGTTCAACAAAGCATCTGCTAATAAATTGTCTCCACGGTGTCAGCCCTCGTACTGGGGACCCATCCTGCACACCGACATTATTTTTCTTAAGTTGAACAAAAGGAAACCCAGGATGGCATTTATCCAGACTAACTGGCTAGGTCAGCACCATTGGCTCCACGAGCCTCAAGACACCTCACTGATCGTTAGCTCCAGATAATCCCCAAACTGGATTCTGTAAATCCTCCTCCTCTGGGAGACAGATGCAAACCATGGGCCAAGTCCTCTAGGTCCCAGACCATTGCTCCCCATGGTGGGAAGATGTGGGTAGGAAGAGGCGCGCAGCTGGGTGACAAAACAGAGAGAGAAGGGCCTGGCCTGGGGGCAGGGTGGAGAGGCTGGCTGAGAAACAGGGTGTTTGTTCTCAGTGCCTCCAGCCCAAGGCTGTCTGGGAACTCAGGGAGGTGCAGGAGCCCAGGCACCAGGTATATGGCATCGCTGTTGATACTGAACCTGGGCCAACATCAGCAAAGGCGAAGGTGAAGTTGGGTTGTGCGGGAAATTGCTTGCTTTCTTCTGCCAGTGGCAACTTGTGTTGAAACTGCATTTTGCATTAAGCTATGGAAAATGGGGTTGGAGTTCTTGTACAGGGCAGCTGACAGGACCAGATTTAGGTCAGCTATTTTCTGGGCTAAGGAGACCTTATTTGGGCTTTCAAAAAGTTTTTTCCTTTTTACTTTTTAAGATGTGTCAATCAAAAATATTCAGTAAGCCCTAGCTGGTGCAGCTCAATGGATTGAGCGCGGGCCTGCAAACCAAAGGATAGAGGTTTGATTGCACATGCCAGGGTTGCAGACCAGTTCCCAGCAGGGGATGCACGAGAGGCAACCATACATTGATATTTCTCTCCCTCTCTCTTTCCCTTCCCCTCTAAAGATAAATAAATAAAATCTCTGAAAAAGAAAAAAGTATTCAGTAAGTGATGGTACATGGCTGCAGGTGCACTTCCTCGTGGCAGACCAGCTTCACAGACACAGGCTTGTGGGGTTTTATTATCTGGCACAGATAGAACCAGTATGTTATGCATCCAGCAAATCTGAAAGTTCAAGGAAGTCTTAGAGGGTGAATTTTGGATAGACAACCCCTCTCTCCTTGGAAGGGTTCGTTCATGGTGGTGTCCCCGGTGATCTCCTTTACGGACCCTGCGCTCGGCAATTCTTTCTCTACTTCCAGATTTACAGATAGTCACATGCCTAGGAAGTTCTTCAAGGAATGTTCCAGCTGTGCTCTTATTCAGGAGGGCACTAGAGAACCTTACCTTTAGAAACTCAGGGATTTGTTTGGTTTTGAACATGATTTTCATTTGAACCACTCGTGTATTTCAGCCTCTCTGGCTCACATCACCTTCAGAAGGACCAATCTGAAATATACAGGGCCCAGCATCAGTAAGGCCTGCTTGAGTGTGGTTGATAGGGTAATAATATGGGTGTAATGATTTGTAGTTTTAATTTGAACATTTCACCTAAAACATCATATGGTGTGCTTGACAGTGATATTGTTATGGTACAGAATTACTTGCTTATGATTTTGTAATAAAAGATTTTGTAATAAAAATGAGGTGTTATTTGTGCCGGGCCCTCTATAATAAAGGAAGCAGCACCAAGTTGGAATTATCCGAGCAGATGACCAGGTCAGCACAGTCAGACTTTTCTACAAACCCTCCTGCCTCTGTGGTATCACCCTCTGGGCTGTGGACGAGCCATGTGACTGAGGTTACTTTTGCGGGCCAGCAAACAGACTCTTCCCAGGGGATTCTTCAAGCCTTTCTTTTTCTTGCGACATCGTTCCATTCTGATTTATTTATATAGATTGCATCTACAAAAATAAAGGGTTGGGGTTATTCCTTAAAGACCATGAGTCTCAGAGTGTTGGCAATAATGGTTCTAACTTGGGATTGGGGTTCCCTGAAACACTGAACAGAGAAATAATAGATGGTGATTAAAAGACACGTGGATATGCCTCTACCGGCCATTGCAGTTTATTAAGCAACTGCGCATATTCTGATGTAAAGTCAATAAGCCAACAGCATAACTACTGCCAAACAAGTCCTCAGATTCCTCTACCTGTATGAAATGAAGCAGAATTCTAAGCAAAAAGAAAAAGAAGAATTTTGTCAAAACATCTAATTACAGAAGGAAAACCTCTGGCTGAGCAGGTCCAAGACTCTGCTTTCCAATAAGCCCCTAGTGGAGACGCATCATGAGCTGAGATTTCCTTATAACAAATGCGCTGCGGTGAGCCAGGCAGGTAGGGCGTTGCTCTCGCAGAACTTACAGAGCAGTGACAATAAATGAGTTTGCGCAGAAGAACATATTAATCAAAGAATTACAAATGGCAACAAGTACTATGAAAAGAACAAATAAAGGGCTGATTTAGAGAAGAGTGGGTCATCAGAAAAGGCCAATCAGAGGCTGTTATGTTCACCTGCAGGCCTGGAGTGTGAGGAGGTGAGGGAAGAATGTTCACAGTCGGAAGAACGGCAGAACTGGAGACCCAGAGGCAGGGGAAATTTAGCACGTTTGAGAAGAGAAGACAAGGCCAGTGTGGCTGAAACGCAGAGACCAAAAGTGAGAGTGAGATGCAGTGCAGTTAGAGGTGAGCAGGAGCTTGATCATGGGGCCTTTCTGACCGCAGTGAGGATTTCAGATTTTAGTCCATGCGTCATGAGGATAACTTTGATGTGATCTGATCTACCTAATTAGAAGATTATTCTGGCTGCTGTGTGGAGAATGGATTGGAGTTAAGGTAAAGAAGAAGAAAGAAAATAATTCAGGAAGTGTTAGAAGAGTCTATACGAACTGTTGGAATAATCCACACAAGTGATAACAGTGGACTGGGTGAGGATAGTGACATGGGAAATAGAGAGGGGTAGACCAGTTGGACGACTAACTGTTTTGCTTTGGATATGTTAATTTAGATGTATCTGCAAGATATTCAAGGAGATATAGTGAGTAGGCAGTAAGATACACAAGTCTGGAGTTTACAAACATAAATTTGGAAGTCACGGGCATAAAACAGTATTTACATATCTGGGAGTGACTGAATTTAGCTGGCGTGAGAGATCGGAGTAAGAAGAGGGGCCAGGACTGAGCATCAGGAACTGCCAACATGTCCATATTAAGTAGCTGCTACGTAGCCTGTAGAGAAAATAGCTTTAAGTAGTTCAGCCTGAGGCCTGTCACGAAGAAGTCCGTGTCCTTGGACAAACAAACCGGATCCGATGGAGCCACGGATCCCTTCACACTCACCACTCTATCATTTCACCAATAGGCCCTTTCCCATCCCTGCGGTCGGAGAAATGTTGAGTGAATTCAGGACCGACTTTAAAGAAGTCAGCAAGGATGACACCCACATCTTCCCCCCTGTTTCTGCAGACAAAATGCTGGGCTACGGAAATGATGGGCCTTATATTCCTGTGGATAGAACTCTCACACCATAGCAAAGAAAACTTCAAATGATATGAAGAACCAATGAGGGACATTTGTTCAACCAATGAGAGTAAAACTCAAGTGTGTCTTTTGCGTGAGGAAATAACTGGGAAAAGATTAGGAGAGCCGGGGGATGCCCTGTCCAGCCAGAGGAACTGAGCACACCATCGGCTTTTCAACCTACAGAAGTGAATATTTTTTATTCTGCCTTTTGCCAAAGTAGAAGCAGGGTGTAGAAGTAGAAGTAGAATATCTTGTCCTTTGGATCACCTAAAGTAAACACTTCTCAAATCAATGGGAGAGAACCTATCTCAGTAGCACTCCTTCATGAAAAGCTCCAAGGAAATGCATATCAGAGGAAGTTATTTTAGAGGACATTGAATTTCATGTGGGCTCTTCTGGGTCCTGAGTTGCTCTCTCCTGCAGGTTTTATACTTTGGGAAGTTATAGCCAAGAAACAAACAGGGGGCTGCTCTCATACATACGATCGGTAAAGGAGTTGTATGTATCATTAGTATATCCGTTTGCATTTGCTGTAAAGCAAGCCACCTCAAAACTTAGTGGCTTAAAATATCAAACATTTATAACTGATCACAATTCTATGGGTCAGCTGAGCAGTCCCGGTTTGGGCTGGCTTGGATGATCTTTGCCATCAGCTAGATGAGCTTCCCAGCATCCAGCAGGAGAGCCCAAGGAATACAGATGGTGTTCACATACAACACAGCAGGAACAAAATGATTAACGGTACAGGGGGGAGGGTCTAGAAAACAGGCACCCTCCAGCACTGTTTCTGGGAATGTATGCTGTGTCATTTCTGAAGAAGGAAGTTTGACATTGTGGATCGAAACATAAGATTTCAGGTTGAGCAAGTACACTTCTTTTTTTCTTACTTTTGTTTTTTTAAATAACTTTTTAATTTTTCAATTATAGCTGACATACAGTATTTCAGCAAGTCCACTTCTTGGACACCCACCTAAGGGCACAGTCGGAATATGAACGGATGTATCTGGAGGCCCACTGCACCAGTGTGTCTCGCAGCTCGAAAAGGGAAAACTTGTATATCGATGCATATAAATTATGACATATACAATATAAATAACTATATATATCAGTATGCTATATAGAATTAATTACAGGACATTAATATTAGCATGGATCAATATATTAATTCATACTATATATTTATAATGGAATATGACTACATGTAATATATATTTAAAGTATATTTTTTGGCATTTAGATTACTATTTAAAGTCACAAAAAAAAACACTGGGCATCTCAAGCAAGATGAGCTATAACCTGATTTATGTTTTAAAATAATATCCTATGCTTCTATGTAAGGGAGAAGGAAGGGAAATAATGGCTGGAAGCAGGCACACCAAATAAGAGGCTCAGTCCAGGTGAGGAAAGATCATATCTGGGACTAGGTCATCGTGAAGATGGGAAGACAGGAAAAA
>PVKM010052518.1:0-10230 GCA_004027735.1 Carollia perspicillata
GGATGGGAGAGCAGGCTGCCTGTGGGGGCTCCACTGTCCTCCTGGCCCCCCGGAGAAAGTGAAGGCCACCCTGGGTGGCACCAGAGGAGACCAGGGTCCGATCCTTTCCGGGGGGGCAGCCTGGACCAGGCTCTGCTCAGAGGGCAGGGAGAGGTGCCACCTGGCCGTGGGTGGGGAGGGCGTCTGGCGGGCTGGGGTGGGGTGTCTGTGGGGGACGCGCTGTGCTGAGCTCCAGACTCAGGTAGTAACCGTGGTCGGAGAGGGAGGGAGGCAGTGGGCATTCCAGCGGGGTGCTCGGGTGTCACTGCCTGGAGGCCTCTGACGGAACGGCACCCCCGCCCCCACGATCTGTCCCAAACCCTGTTCCCCTTCAGTCCCTCTGCCCCAGCTTCTGGGTCCTTCTCTGCTGGCCCCACCCACCCCCACCCTGACTACTGCAGGGGCCAAGGGAACTGGGCTGCCTCTGGCGGGACCAACGCTTCGTTAAGCCGTGAGGGCAGATGAGGAGCCGGGTCTTGTTTCGAGGGTAGTTGAGCCCTGGCGAAGCCGGGAGCAGATCCTGGCACGGCGCTACCCCGCAGGACAGAATAGAGGACCGAGGGGCTAGTCCTGCCCTGCTCGCTGTGGCCTGCCTGGGGGCTCAGGCAGACAGGAGGACAAGTCTGCTCATCTGGAGGAGAGAATGGGTTTGGATAGGAACCATGGCGCAGACGCCTGACCAAGGGTCCTGGAGCCCGGCGCCCGCCGGCTCCCGTGGGGCTCTGGCAGCTGTCCCGGCTGCAGTGAGTGAGGAACCCACCTCCTTAAAGCTCCGTGCTGGGATCTGCTCTGGGCTGGACCCGCCAGCTTTACCCGCACGCCCTGCTCTGGGACCCGCAGCTGCAGGGCCCACCAGCCCCATCGCCGTAAACAATAACGCAGAGGTGTGATAAAAGCCATCTGTCACCCATAAGACCCGACGTCGCTTTCGGCAAAGCCATAAGCTATAAGCTCTCCTGGGGTTCACCCAAGAAATGGCCTGTGGAAGTCTGGATAGGGACCCCAAAGCTCACTTTCCAACATGAGTTGCACCCTGGGCGGCCGTCTGCAGGGCCGTCTCTGCACAGCCGCTTTCCACCCACACGGTCACCACACCACCGTCTGGCTGTCTGTCCAGCCGCTCCTGCCCCAGCAGCACCGACGTGCCGAGAATGTGCCCGGCAGCCATGGGGGCCCAGGACCTGTCCCTGTGGGTGACTCCTGGCGG
The DNA here is from genome assembly GCA_004027735.1 of Carollia perspicillata. Lineage (NCBI taxonomy): Eukaryota > Metazoa > Chordata > Mammalia > Chiroptera > Phyllostomidae > Carollia > Carollia perspicillata. The sequence goes on from PVKM010052518.1 coordinate 1,247, forward strand.
CACCATGGGAGGCGTGTGCACACAGGGGCACCCGAGGGACCCCAGGTGGCCGGGGAGGAGAGCTCGGCCCTATCCTGCGTCTGTTCGTTTCTCAGGGAACATCGAGAACGAGGCCGACACCCTCCCCAGCAAGGGTGGTGGGGACCCTCTGGACACACCCCCCGGAGCCTGCAGGGGACGGGCCTGCCAGACAGGAGCCCGTCCAAGGGGGCTGAGCGGGGCTCACAGGCGGCCTCGGGTCCTCGCCCCCTGGCAGGTCCCCCCAACGGGCAGTTTATCGGCATCAGTTTTTTTGCTCCACACCCAGGGATTTGAGTGTTCCGAATAAGGTGTTCTGCTATAGTTTATTCTCACCTGAATTTTGCATTGGCCTCTAAGTATCAAAGCTTAGTTGCCTATTGTTCCCATTCTCGTCTGTAATCACAGACTCTAGATTTTACACTCGTGCAGAAAATGTTTGGTAAAAGGTTGGACTCTGTTTTACATGCCACCTTCTAAAATGACTCCCCTCCACCCAGGACAGACAGGCCCCTGTCCCTGACAGCTGCCTGTCAGAGTGGCCACGCCCCGCTGGGACCTAGCAGGAGCGTGTGGGATTTCACAGAGCCGTTCTCCGCACTGTCGATAAAAGGACTCTCTCCTGTGAAGGAGAGACAGTGGCAACCTGTGCCCCCAGGTGACAGGCAGACTCCCCACGTCCCCCAGGAGTGTGCGCAGCCCTCGGTGGTCTGAGGAAGCCATCCAGAAAAAACCAGCCCAACTTCTACCTTCAGGGATAAATATGTGACCCTTTTCAATTTCTCCTAAGAAGATCGGTCCAGCTCCGTGTTCTAGTGCTTCCTGAGTCGATCTTAGTCATTTTAATTTTCCTTTGAAGTCGGATGTGAGGGTGTCGTCCCCCACTTTAGGCACGTCGTCACGCTCGTTCTGCTGCCCCCTGGGTTGCTCTCTTCCGGAAACATCCTGGTGGCATCAGCCAGCTCAGCCACTTCATTTCCGACTGCATTCATTTTCGGTCTGTTCTGTACGAACCCACTGCTTCTTTACCTGGGCTTCCTGCTGTTCTTCCAGTTTCTCCAGCTGACAGCTGAGTTCTCCTACTCCCAGTCATGATCCTCCCGTGACGGAGGCCGGCGGTCACTCCCCGGGCCCCCCGGCACGTCCTCGGTGGGCGGCGTTTCACAGGGTCTAACCAGTGCTGTTACCGTTGGGGCTCATTTTTCAGTAGTCCAGGGTTCCCTTCAAAACTCACAATGATGTATGAGTGTTTTTATCTGTGGTGTTAATTCCCAGATGGAAAGGTCTCGAAGGCTTAGCTTATACTTGATGAAACTGCGTTGTGTTCAGTGAGTCCATACGCTGCGTGTCTGCACTTGTGTCTGTGTGTATGTCCGCCCTCGGTGAGCAGGCTGATATCTGCCTTTGGAATTCTTTTTGCTTTATTTTATTTTACTTATTTACTTTTAGAGAGAGAGGGAGGGAGCAAGACAGGGAGAGAAACATCAACGTGTGGTTGCCTCTCACACGGCCCCTGCTGGGGACCTGGCCTGCAACCTGGGCACGTGCCCTGACTGGGAATTGAACCAGTGACCCTTCGGTTCTCAAGCCAGCGCTCAGTCCACTGAGCCACACCAGCCGAGGCCGGACTTTAGAATTCTTGACATTTTCCTAATGGTCAACGGATGGTCTTCGTGGTTAGAAAAGAATGTAAATTGGGCATTCGAATGATACAAAGTATAGAAAATAATGTCAAGCTTTTTCATTGTTTTATTCGTCTGTTTTGGGGTTTCTTGATCTGCCATTTTGAATTAGAATGAAAAGTTTCTCTTCTTCAAAGACGCCCAGGCTGTGGCCGTGCGGCAGGAGAAGGAAAGGGCCAAAAGACCAGCAAGGGGACGCACCTGCTCAAGGGTCCATGCTGGCGGCTCAGGCAGGAGGCTGCCTTCGTCCACTGGACAGGTCCCCTCTGTCCACAGTCCCCCGGCCCTCAAACCTAGCACAGAGAAGACCGAACCCTTCCCAGCGTAACCCTCCATCCCACCAGCCCCGTGCCAGCCGAGTCCCAGGCAGGTGGCGGGGGACAGGCCTCTTGCCGTGTTCTTGGTGCCACCAGACAAATGTTAAGCCACACACCCCAGGACACCTGGGCCCCTGGTGAGTGCTCAGTGAAGACCCCCTCCCTGCTGCCTAGGACAGAAGCCCTCCCCAGAACAGCCTGTGGCCGCAGCCAGCCTATGCCCCCAGCCCCAGGGGTGACCGCGGTGGGTCTAAGACGAGTGACCCTCGGGAAAGCAGTGCAGACCTGGGCAGGTGTGGCATCAGGACCCGAGCTGGTGGGCGGGTGCCCGAGGTCCCCTCCCCTATGCCCGGCCTTGGGATGCAGGCAGGGCTGTTCCAGGGGAAGGAGGCCGGACAGGTCAAGGGCCCATCCCACTGGGGAGTCTCTGCCCCCGTCCCCAACTCACCTCCCACCTCAAGGCCCCCATGCCCCTCTGGGCCCCCCCAGGGTCTCAGCACCTGTGGGTCCCCGGCTCAGAACACTGTCCCACAGACCTGCAGGGTCCTGTTCCCTCCTGTACGGGCTTCTGTCAAACTGTCGCTTTCTCAGGGCCCTTCCCTGCCCCCAACCCAAGATGTCCGATCCCCTCCCGGGGCACATCCTTCTATGGGATTCCTGTCACCACCTGACGTGTCACACACTGGCTTTGGAATGCCAGTTTTGGGAGGACAAAGCCCCCAGAATCACTCCCCGGTCTCCAGTGAGGCCACACCTTAACCCCCTGACCCCCTTCCCAGAGACCCCCACCCGCCAGACCGTGGGGCAGAGGCCTGCGGGGTTTCCAGCCCTCGTGTGCCCAGGTGCGTGTCTGCTTTTTGTGATTTCTCCGGATGGATCCATCAAACCAAATCGAGTTACTCCTCGGAGCAAAGTCTGAAGGAAGCAGGCACACAGTGCAGCCCAGGGCTGCTCACAGTCTGTCCTCCTGGGGGTGTGCTGTTCTCAGAGGCATATTCCACGGGTGTCGCCTTAGCCTGTTGACACGTGACCACAGGTCGGAAGCTCTGAGGATCCTGTGTGAAGGGAGCGGGAGCCCAAGGGCAGGAGAGGGAATTCGGGTCGCAGGGGGTGTGCCAGGAAAACGGAGGGGGCGGACGGGAGGGTGGGCACAGGGGAAGGTCAGCTGGTTAGTGAGGTGGCAGTTGAGATGAACCACGAACTAGATGAAGGGGCCATCCAGTGCTGACGGGAGGGTCCAAATAACAGCTCAGCTGGGCGGGGGCTGGGGGTGCGAAGCACTGGAAATGCCCAGCAAGCCTCAGCTGGTCCACGGTCTTCGGGATCAGCCCACCCCGCCCACTCCCTGAGGACACTGACCAGGGGAAGGGGTGGGGGCTGGCGGCTACAGAGCACGCCCCCACCCACACCGGCTAAGGAGGCACCGGTGGGGCTGGCTGGTCACCAGGAGACTCATGCTGCTCCCCTGCCCCAGGTGCAGTAGGACAGGGCCTGAGGGTCGGCCTGCGCCTCAGCTACCACCCGGTTTCCTCGGTCTCTCTGAGTGACCCATGCAAAGTGGCCGCCCCTGTACACAGACGGTGCTGTAGGTGGGGAGGGCAGGAGGGAAGGACAGATGGGGAGGGAGGGAGCTCCAGCTCCAAGGACAAAACCGCCCCACTGTCCAGCCCCACACAGATGCTCCGTCGCCCTCCTCCTCCCACTGCCCCCCAGCCCCCAGCCCCAGCCCCAGCCCCAGGGGGCCCGAGTCCAGCCCTTTCGTCCATTTACAACCAGGTGAGCAGAGACCCCCTGCTCTCCTGAACAAGCATCTAGGAGTCCAGGCCGATCAGAGACAATGGGCCCTGACCCACGTGAGAGGAAGCTGAGGCCCTGCAGGGCAGTGGGTGCCCCGTGCGCGGAAGAGTACAGGGCTCCCACCTCGGCCCCTCCCACCAGAGAGTGCCTTCTCTGCGGGCTGGAGAGGCTGTGTTTGGCGCGATTCTACTTGCAGGGCCTCTGGGCGGGGGTCGAGGATCGCCAGGCTCCCTTACCTTCCTCACTCTGGCCCTGGGCTGAGTGCGCGTTCACACTCACAGCCCCCATTGGGGGCTGCCGGTCCCCAGGCTGTGTGGGCCCAGCAGAGGCCACGATGTGGAAGAACCGCGCCCCTGGGGGTGGGCGGCGGACTGTGGGCTTCTGGGAGAAAGTGACACACACACAGTCTCACCACGCGCGGGCCCCTCTCCCTGCCCAGCGAGTCCTAGCTCCAGGCGCCGGCGCCGCCACAGTTACGCCGCGGGTGGGGTCCCCTCGGGTAGGGTGGGGCCCGGCCGGCTGCTGGAGCCTGGCCGCCGTTCCAGGGCTCGCTCTGGATTTGGGTCAAATACCGCGCTCCTGGCCCCACCGTCCCCTCCTCCGCCCGGTCTCCCGCGGCGAGGGGGTGGGGCACGAGGTCGCCGTTTGGCGGCGCAGACGCCCAGAGGCTCCGGGGAGGTACGTGGCGGGGGCTTCTGGTCCTCGGCTCAGCGGGACTGAGGCCGCAGCAGGCCCCGGGCGGGCGGGCAAAAGCCCTGGGCGCGGCGGCCTGGCCGGAGAGCCCACCGGGACAGCGTCCGCGGCGGCGCGGCGACACTCTGCGGCCGCAGGAGCCCCGAGCGCCGACCCCGCGCGCTCCCGTCGCCCTCTCTCGGGCGTCTCCGGCTCCTCTCGGCAAAAAACCGCGGAGGGAAGGCGCCCTCTCCGTAGCGGGCCCGGAGCTGCACAGGCATCGCGGGGCGCGGCCGAGGGGAGGAGGAAGGAGAAAGGGAGCGGACTCGGCCGGGCCGGCAGTGACTCGCGGGGCTGCCGCTCCGCCAATCTGCGGACGCTGACGCGGGGGGCGGCTCCGCCGCGCTCGGATATCTGCCCGCCCGGGCGCGGGTCGCCGAGAGGCTCGTCCGCGAGGGCGCAGCGCTCTGGAGACCGCCGCTGCACCTGCCGTGGATCTCGCCGGCCGCTCCGTGCGCCCCCACCCCCCCACCCGCCTCCCCCTCGGTGCCCGCGACCCTGCGCCCTCGTTCCCCTCCAGGTCCCCGCCTCCCGGCCGCAGCGTGAGAGAGCCGAGCTCTGCCCGAAGGAGCCGCCCCTTCTCCGCCTGGCCAGCCGGGCGCCTGGCGAGGCCCACCGAGCCCCGGATCCGACTGCGCCGCACGGTCACCGCCACCTCCAGGCCGCCGCGCCCCGGCCGGCATGAGCCGCCGCTCGGGGTCCCCGCGCGCCTGATGAGCGCGGCCGGAGCCCGGAGCCGGCCACTTCGCGCGCCGGGCCTCACCCGACTGCGCCCCCAGCTCCGCGGACCAAGGCCATCGGGCCCCGCCGCTGAGGGCGCGGCCGCTCCGGACAGTCGAGAGAGGACGGCCCGGAGATGGCGGGGCAAGAGTGCGGTTTGGCGGCGGGCTCCTCACACGTGGAGCGGGCTCGGGGACAGCCCCCGAGCTGGTAGCTGTCCGAAGCCAGATGGACCTTGACCAGAGCCGCGGCGCCGATTTCGTGCCTAGCCGATCCTAGAGGGGCTCGGGCGGGCCCGCTGGAGGAGGGCGCCGGAGTCTCGGGCCGCGCTCAGCGCGGGCCATGAAGATGATACTGGTGCGCAGGTTCCGGGTGCTCATCCTGATGGTGTTCCTGGTGGCCTGCGCGCTGCACATCGTGCTGGACCTGCTGCCCAAGCTGGAGCGGCGCGCTGCCCGGCCATCGGGGGAGCCCGGCTGCTCCTGCGCGCAGCCCGCGGCCGAGGCGGCGGCACCCGGCTGGGCCAAGGCGAAGGGCCGGCCCGGGGAGCCTCCGGCCCCCGCCTCGGCCGCCGGCGACTCGGGCTGGCCCAACAAACACACGCTGCGCATCCTGCAGGACTTTAGCTCCGACCCTGCCTCCAACCTCACGTCCCACTCCCTGGAGAAACTGCCTCCCGCAGCCGAGCCGGCGGAGGGCGCGCTGCGGCGGCAGGATCCCGGCGCCCCCAGGCCTCGCGACCCCGCGCACCGGCCGCTGCTCCGAGACCTCGGTCCCCGCCGGTCCGCGCCACCCCCTGGCCCGAGCGGGGACGGCTCCCTCCTGGCCAGGCTGTTTGAACACCCGCTGTACCAGGTCGCAGTCCCTCCGCTAACAGAGGACGACGTTCTCTTCAACGTGAACAGCGACATCAGGTTCAACCCCAAGGCGGCGGCAGAGAACCCCAACTGGTGAGTGGGATCCAGGGTCCCTGGGCTGGGTGCTGGCAGGTCCGACCCCTAAAACAGCCACGGGTCCTTCGATAGTAAAGACCCACCGGTGTCGTTTGCCCAGAAAAGGCCCTTCTGCGTCCCAGGCATTGTATGCAGACAGCCAGCGGCCCTGGGGAAGGGGAGCTTGGGGTGCCCTCCGCCCTCAGCCTGCCACTTGCTCAGGGCACTGCCTTTGTCCGCAGATGACTGTGCCGCGGGGCCGGCTGCTTGGGGTGGCGGCTGTGCGAGAGGTGGGAAGCACCCTCCGGAAACATCTCTTTAAGCTGCTCTGGTTTAAGCCCTTCCCCCCAGGCCCTCCTCTGCCACAAAGATCAGAATGAGCAGGTGCCGCCTGGAGCCGTGAAACATTAACCAGCAGCAAGGCTGGTGTGAAGCTCCCTGCAGCCGGCTGCCCCGGCCAGGAGGGGAAGGCCGGGCGTGCAAAACCTCTCATGAGGACCCGTCTCCCCTGACAGGTGGCCAGGCCCGCAGTTATGTGTAGGAACGCCCCGAGGTACTTGTTTGGGGGCCTCTGGGCTTTGTCTGCTGGCCAGGATCAGGGAGAAGCTCAGAGCTTCGGGATCAGAACGGTGCCCTGGCCCATGGCTTTCAAAGGAGAAATGGCATCTAGGGCCCCCACCGTGTCCACTGTGGGAGGGGGCTCAGGGCCCAGGGGCCTCACGTGCCAGTGAATTAGAGCAGAGACAAGGCCACCTTCCCCTGCGGCCCAGCAGGGAGCAGGGCCTGCCCGACCCCAGACTGGCCCCTCTGTCCAGACTCGCGTGAGGACGGCCTCGTGGGTGGCGGGCAGGGCCTGCCTCCTTCCTCGCTCCCCACCCAGGCCTGCTCTCATTAAGATCAAATTTAGCGTATTGCATCATCCCTGCCCCGGTTGTCAGAACCAAAGCAGGGCTCCCGGAGCGACTCTGACAGACAGGGCGTGTCTGTGCCTCGCAGTCAGGCTGTGGTCAGAGGGGAGCCGGTCCGCCCACCCCGGGAGGCGCCGAGGCCCCTGGGCCCCCCAGCTGATGTCATGTTTGTCGGGCTGTTTTGGTGACCCCAGGACAGACCTGGTGGGCCCACCCTGACGCCCTGGACTTGCTCCTGCTGTAGTTATAGCTGTCTGTGGCGGCTCCGGGGGTAAGTAGGAATTACGAGCCTCGAGATGTGTTATTACTCGGCACGACGGCAGCCGCAGGAAAGCGCAGACGCGGCAGGGTCCTGCCGGCACAGAAGCACCTTTGAATGAACCCATCCTCTGGACCCAGAGTCTGACTGGTGGCCTCTGCGGCCGACCCCCTCCCGTTCTCGGTCCCCTCCCTGCTGACATCAGTCACCGTCATTGCCACAGGCCCCAGGAAGGTCCTGAGGATGAGGAATTCTTGCCCACGGGGGAGGCAGCGGTGGACAGCTACCCCAACTGGCTCAAATTCCACATCGGAATCAACCGCTACGAGCTGTACTCCAGACACAACCCGGCGGTGGATGCCCTGCTGCACGACCTGGGCTCGCAGAGGATAACCAGTGTGGGTAGGTCCCCGCCGGCAGGCTCCACAGGCCTGGGAGCCGCAGGGCTCTCGGCAGGGGACGGGGACATCCTGCCATCCGCACCTGTGCGGAGGGGCCCAGCCCTTCTAGACCTCGGGCCCCCTCCTCCAGCAGACAGGGGTGCCCCTGGGGGCTGTGGCCCCTCCCTCAGCCGCACCCACGGGCTCCCTGCAGCCCAGCCAGCGTCCGAGTGCAGCCGAGTGCTCCTGCCCCTCCACGTGGACGGGGAGTGACCAGGGCTCTGCTGTCCGGGGTGGAGGCCCATGCGCTTAGCCGCCGGGAGGCAGCATCTCTGAGCACTTTGGGCTCCACGGACTTGGAGAAAGGAGGGCCCCCAGTCACTGGTTTCAGGACAATGTGCCAGAGCAGTTTCCGAGTGTGGAGGTCTGGTGCCATCGTTCTTGGGCCTGTGGGCGATTCTTTGGGAACGTCCCTGTTAGTCACCGGTGGCTCGGAGGAGCATGGGGCAGGCTGAGCCCTCGCCTGGGAAGCACGGCTCCCAGAGGCCTTGCAGGGCGTGCCCACCTGGCGGGGCTGCCTGAGTGCGGGTCGCCACGCTGCGCACGGAGCAGGCATCTCTGGGCACTGCTGCTTGCTGTGTGGTACGCGGTCCCTGTTCCAGCCACCTGGGGTTCTGTCCAGCTGCTGACAAAGGGCAGTCAGGTGTCACCCGTGCGACAGGCAGGTGAGTTCTCCAGAGCCCTTTACAAACTGGTTTTGACGTTCTCGGCCTGAGCTCATGGGCTGGAGGAAGACAGGATGACAGCCTCTCCCAGCATGTGCCGGGCACCCTCGTGAGAGACAGCTGGCCGCACCTCCTCCAGGGCCCGGGACCTCTTGCTCTGCTGGGCGGCAGCTCCTGTGAGAGGTGGGGCTGGAAGACACCTGCAGTGGGGCGCCCCTTTCACTCCAAGAACGATCCCGAGCCCCGACCAGCTCCCTTACCTGTTCTGTGGGCTCCGTGGGCACCGCTTGCCTCTCAGGCCCCTCCGGGGTCAGGGGCAGTGGGGGATGAATCCTGCCACAGAGAGATCCTGCTGCCCCCTGGCCTGAGCTCCAGGCAGGCCCAGGACGCACACGCTGACCAAGAGAAAATGCTCTGGGGGCGTTCAGAGACGGCCAAGGGGGGCCTCGTGCGAACACAGGCGCTGGCCGGGCCTGGGTGAGGCAGCCTTTCTCCAGCGGCGGGGAGGGCAGGG
>PVKM010052519.1:0-10245 GCA_004027735.1 Carollia perspicillata
TCTGTGGTTGCCTGGTTTGTCCCCAGAGCCTTTTGATAAGGGTCTGTAAGCTGAGACCAGATCTGTTGAAATAGGGCTGGCAGGTTTCCCTTTGTTGAAATTGTAGTCTGTAGGGCATTCAGTGAGGGGAGAGTAGCCCCTACTCAGAGCTAGCTCCTTTAGTCTTTACCAGAGATTTGGGCTTTTGCTTCTTCAGGGGGGCTCACTGTTGGTTCAGGATGGGCACATTCAACTTTCCTCTTGCAAGAGTTGGTAGCTGCTCTGGATGGACTTCAGGGGATGGATCAGAAGAGTCACCCATTGAGTTTGGGGCAAGACCAGACCATGTTGGAGACTAAATTTTCTTTCTCAATCTAAGACCTCAGTAGGAGGCTAAACTCTCTGTCCTGCTCTCAGGCAATACCCTCCAAAATTCTCACTTTGAGAGTCCCTGTTTGAGTTTCTCTTTCTTCCTCCTGCAGAAATGCACTCAGCAGGGAATCCTGGACTGGCTGGACTGTTTTAAAGAGTTTCCCTCTAGGAGGCGATGCCTGCAACCCTGCAGGAGGGGGATGGGTACACCTTTCCCTTCCAAGAGGATTGAGTTCTACAGGGAGGTTTGTCTTGCTGCCAAGTATGTCGGGTGCTCAACTCTGTCCTGACTAGTTCCTAGCCCATAGCCTCTGCAAGAGACATAGACCAGAACTCTTCATTCCCTCAGGCCCCAATTTGCTTGCCAGCAGAGCTGGGCAGGGCCCAAAAAACCTCTTGTTGCACAATTTCTGATCTCTCTGCCCAGCTGGTTTCAGTGGGATAGAACCCAAAGAACCAGTGTGGCTTGGCATGGCTGAGAAAAGTTTAGAATGGTCCCGTTTGGAGTTTTTCTTTCTTTCCCCTGCAGAAATGTGCCCAGTGGGGAATTTTGGACCTGTCAGGACTGTTCTTCAGAGTTGCCCTGTTGGAAGTGGTGCCTGCATCCCTGCTGGGGCAGATGGGCACTGTTTTCCCTTCCCAGAGGATTGTATTCTGCAGGGAGGTTTGCTTCACTGTCAAGTATCCCATGTGCTCAACTCCAGCCGGTTTAACTTCCAGCCTTCACAGGAGACACAGTCCAGAACAATCTGTTCTGAAGAGCCCCCAGTTTGTTTGCAAGCCAAGCCGGATGGGGTCAACAGACCTCTTGTTGTGCAAATTTCTGATCTCCCTGCCTAGCTGGATTCACTGGGAAAGGATCTGGAGATCCAGTGTGGCTTGGAGCAGCTGAGAAAAGTTCAGAATGGCTCAAAAAATAATTTTCCAATTCCACTAGGTTCCTCTCTTAATCTGCACTTGTATAATAATGAACTCTTCAGCTTCGTGCCCAAACCATAGCAGCACTTCACACTGAATTCTGATCGCTGATTTTCACAGCTGTGGTGGAACCTCACTGTCTTCCGCTGCCAGAGCCCACAGCCTCCCCTTCCCTCTCTATTGCTGCAGGTATCCTTAGGGCGCTGTAGTTCCAAGGAGAGGGAGCTCCACTGCTGCAATTTCAATCTGGTCTCTGCTGTCAGGGCAGCTGTGCTCAGGTCCTTGCCTGGTCATTTTTCATTTACTTTTAAAAAGTTTCTATGTTGTACCTGCACTGTAGTATTGAATCAATGTCTGAATCTCTGCGCATACAACCTCCCCAAGGAGTGAGATGTCTCTCAAAGTTGTGGCTGACTGCACCCTCTGACATACCTGGTTGTGGCAACCTGGTTGCTTTAATAATCTGTGCCCCTATCTGGAGCTTTCCAGGTTGGCACCTCAACTATGGGAGTACTGTGTGCTGTGTGTGTGTGTATGTGTAGCCTGGGTCTCACAGACTCAATAGATCCCCCCAGGTTACCTCCGATTGGGGTTGCTAATCCCTGCGTGGAACTAATGCCCTTGCTCGAAGAGGGGAGGTAGCTTCAGAGCTGCGATTTCTGCCTGGTCTCTCAGCTACAGTAGGAGCCACACACAGAGTATTTCCCCTTCCACTTATAAAATTCCATTACCAGGTGGTATGAAGCATCTTCTGTACTCCTTGGCTTCAAAACTTCCTGTTTGCTAAGATTCCGTTGATCATGTTGGTAGTTGGAAGATGAGTTGAAAATCTGGGTTGGGGGCAGGAGCAAGTGGACTCAGCTTCCACCTACTCAGGTGCCATCTTTGGATCCAATATTACAACAAATTTCTGATGAAGATGACAGTGTAGTGTTCACCAAAATTAGACATTAAAGCAAATTTAGAGTTTTAAATTGAAAGCCTCAACTATTTAAGTATAACATTTGGACTGCTTTTTATTAAGTGAAAAAAACCCAAACCTACAATTACAAAGTAGTTGCGTAATGCCTGGCTTCCTTGGTTAGACCATGTACATGATTTGTTTCATTGTACCTGGGAATCTAGTATCTTTACCTGCTGCCTCTATGAGCTGTCTTTATGCCCAAACCTATTTATTACAAGTAGAGTAACAATAATAGCAGCTACTGTTTATCGAGATCCTACTGTGTGAGATCCCAGTGTGTGTCATGGCCAAGAGGTAGAGTTGGTATTTAAACGGCATCTGTCTAGCTCTAACCTCTGGGGTCTGGGACTGTGTTCTGGGCTTTCCCAACTGGTGTGGGTGTGTTTTGGAGGGCATCTTTATTATCTGGGGGGCTTAGGCAAGAGGGGGAAGTAGTGGTCATAATTTTAACAAACCTGTTAGCACTGCTTCTGAAATGCAGAAGTTCTTTCTAATATCCCTTTCTCAAGAGGTATTCTTTATTAAGTACTTTAGTCTAGTTTACATTGTAATTTTGTAGGTGTTTGCTGAACTGCTATTATGTGGTAGATTCTAGGATTAGAATTCGGGAAAGATTTAAAATCAGATTTAATAACAAATAGCACAGTAGCTAATATTGGGATTTTTAAAAGATTTGTTAATTTAAACTCTACCTCCTAACCTTATTTTAGAGGGAATATTATTTCCAGTTCTAGGAACCATTCATTTAATTATAAACAGTATGCTAATTATAATTACAAATTATTTTATGTGTTAAAAGTTTGAACTTTGATTTCCATTATGCTATATATTCTCTCAAACCTAGTAAAATATTTGTATAAGCATTCTATGATTCAGAGAGACTTTCTAGGGCAAATTAGTGTGGCTTGTTGTTGTCTATTATAAAGTATCCCAAATATACTAAAAAGTATAAAATATAATCTACTATCCATGTAACTAATGTCCTACTCAAGACATAAAATGCTGCCAACATAATCAAAGTGCATGTAATCTCTCTAATTGTATACTCCTTCCTTTGCCTTAGGGATAACAACTAATTGTCTCCTTTTAAACATGATAAAAGCTGTGTTTTTGAACCTCATGTAAATGGTGGTATACTCTGATTCTTTGACCTAGTATTTTTTCATTCACCATGATATTTTTAAGATTCACCTATGTTGATGTATGTAGCTGTTGTTCATTCATTTTTATTGCTTTTACGATCCATAATTTACTTACCCGTTCTCCTCTTGATGGACATTTGTTTCCAGTTTTTGCAATTAACAAATATTGTTACTATGAATGTTCTTTTACAGCTCTCCTGCTGCACGTAGGTGAGAGATTCTGTGGGGTACCTGCCTATGAATGAAGTTGCCAGATCGAAAGGTATGTGTATCTTCAGCTTTACTCAGTATTGCTTCCTACAGTGGCCCCCGTTTGGATGCCCACCTTCACTGATTGCATTCTTATTGTTCTACGCCCTTGCCAACACTGGGTGTTGTCAGACTTTTTGTCAGTTTGATGAGTGACATATCTCACTGTTATTTTGAATTCCTCTGATTACTAGTAAGACTGGACATGTTATATTTTTTAGTAGTAAAAGTATTTTTTCTTATCACTTGTATATTATGGCTGAAAATTGTATGTAAAGTTGAAAGTTGCATGAAGTAGTTACTACTAGATAGATCTATACTACATTAGTATCTTTAAAGCATTGTCAACTTTGCAGATATTTTTGGAGGAAATAATTCAAGGTGATTTTCTGGCAGTGTATTAGAGAGAACATGGACTTTGGAACTGAACTGATGCCTGAGTCCTGACTTTTTTTTGTTTATCGGCTTTATGACTTTGGGCAATTTGTGCAATCACTCTGAGTCTGTTTCCTCATTTTTACAGTGAGTTCAATAATTTATGGTTTGGTGATAGAATCATGAGATGACATTAACACCTGGCACACAGCTCTGCTACTTAGTTTTAGGATGAAATAAACATTCTTACATTAAACAACACTATAAAAAACTGTTAATACTATGTCATAGAGTTAAATCAACAGTGAAATCCGGCACATTTGTGAGATTAAATGTGACTGTCGATAGTTGACTCTGAAACATACGTCATCTCAGGGCCAGGTGAGGAGACCACTGGCGTGGCAACGCCAAAGCAGCTGTGTGTGTGTGGCAACCTGTACTGGTCCCCATGCATGAACTGCCCCTCACACATGTCACTTGTGTTCATCTTCTGTGCCCTGTCAGCTTTCTGCCAATCAGAACATCAGTGACTGTGACAAAGTTCTCCAGGTCACAGTGGATAGGAGGGAGTGACCTGGGGGCTCTTGTGGGTGTCCCAGAATCTGGTTTGGGTTTGGGGACTCTGCCAGACACTATGGGAGAGGTGGGCTGCGTGTCAGAGAGCTGAAATGCAGCCCATAACTGTGAGCTGGTGTTACTTAGACAATTCTTGTGTCCCTTGCCACAGGAATTTCTTCACATGGCTTCCAAAGAAGTGACCATCACAGTTCGCCTCATTCGTTCATTTGAGCATCGAAATTTCAAACCTGTGGTATATCATGGAGTTAATTTGGACCAAACTGTAAAGGAATTTATAGTGTTTCTAAAGCAAGGTATGAGACATCTTGGTCATTTTGTTCTGTTACTGTTTTGATAGTATTATAGTGATAGTAATCTTTAAAAAATATTTTGAAAGACATTAATCGAGGTTGTAAGCCAGGTGCTGCCCTGGCTGGCTCCCGTTCTGGCCTTTGAACAGGAGCAGAGGCGTCACCCCAGGGCTCATTTAGCAATGTGCACCCTCGTCAGACATTATTACCGCTAGAGTTGGCTTCTCTCTTTCTTTTTTTTTTTAATTAAAAAAAAATTTAAGGTGTAAGGTTTGCTTCTAACAGGCTTATACACTTGGAAGTTGATTAATAAGGGAGTGTAGTGTAGCTAATGGCATTACCTGGCTGAGCACACGGAGGGCCTCCTGGGGGGTGAGGCAGGAGAGTGTTTCCAGAGCCAGGAAATTGTGAGAGCGGTTGGTCACTGTGCTCACAGGAAGGATGGCCAGGCTGACTGGTGCTGGTTCACCACTGCAAAGCTCCGAAACAGTAAACATGAAGGTCGTCTTTTTTCGGATCGGTTCTTGATGGGTTTCTAACTAATGTTTTTAATTGTTGAAGTGTCCCAATCATCAACATTTGATAAAACATCTAGAATATGCTGTTATTATTTTAATTCAAGTGTTATTTATACATGTCCAGATCTTAGTGTATTGTTTCCTGAGTTTTGACAAATGTATCACTTTATATCCAACTTATTTATTTTTTACTTTTGGTGAAATTTCAGACACAGAAATGTTGTCAAAAGAGGACAAAGAATTCCTGAATGCCCTTTACACAGATTTCCAAATGTCAACATTTTGTTACATTTGTTTTTCCCACCTTTTTTCAACTCTCAACTCTCCTTACCCGCTAGCCATTTGTTCATCCTGAACCACCTACAAGTGTGTTGCTGACACATTCTCCTATACTTCTAAATAGATCAGTGAGTATTACCTGCAGACAAGGAATTCTCTTGCATAACAACAGAACAATGATGAAAACCAGGAACCTAACACTGAAAAAATACTGTTATATGATTTACAGATCTTATTGAGATTTTAATTGTCCCAGTAAGGTCTTTCTAAGGTCATGTTACATTCAATCTCTTTAACCTGAAATTAATTTCTTTAATCTGGAGTCTTATATTGTATTTTATCATATTGGCAATTTTGAATAGTACAAACCAATTATTCTATAGATTTAGGTTATGCCTCTTGGCAAAGAAACCATAAAAGTGATGCTGACTTCACCAGGAGGCCCTGCTGTCCACTGGCCTCATTACGGGCTGTGGTAACTTGATTGGTTAAGGCAGTGTCTGCCAGGTTTCTCCTCTGTAACTTTTAATTGTAATTGAAAAGTAAGTTGTAGGGCTGTCTTCTGAGACTATATATGTGAACATTCTGATACTTCTCAAAATTTCGTACACTAGCATTCTTTGATGATTCTTGCCTGAATCAATTATTATGATGATCGGAAAATGGTGATTTTTCTTATTCCATCATTCCTCTTACCCATGTTAGTCATTTTTGTACAGCAAGAAAGAGCTTTCTACCCCACTCCACCCCATTTCATTTACTTAATCAATTGTTTGTATCACTGTGGACTCATGCATGGATTCTTACTGTATAGAAAAGATTATAATTCTTCATTATCATTATTTATTTTGATGCTCTAATTGTTCCCAT
Source organism: Carollia perspicillata (assembly GCA_004027735.1). Lineage (NCBI taxonomy): Eukaryota > Metazoa > Chordata > Mammalia > Chiroptera > Phyllostomidae > Carollia > Carollia perspicillata. The sequence continues at coordinate 6,536 of PVKM010052519.1, forward strand.
TTTGGTGGATGGTAGCTCCTTAAGTCTGGCTCCATGTCCTTTTAACATGACCCTGTTATTCTTTGGGCTCTTCCTTACTTTTTGGTACAGTAAGACATTCCAGACTTGTCCTGTTCTTTCTGTCCCCAGACCTGGGATTGGCCATTTCTCTGAGGGGCTCTGATCCCATTACTAGGGAATGGTACTGGGAAACCAACATCTTGACTTACATATGTGCAATGCAAATGTGCAACGTAGCTACCTTTTTTGAATGTTGTGAATTCTTCACATTTTACTTCTTGACTGACTTTGTAAATTTCTAAAGTCTTCTCCTTCACTTTTTTTTTCCTGTCTAATTTTAGGTAGTTTTCCTGATCAGTATTACCTAGTAAAGAGTACCTGAGTTATATAAACCCATAGAGAAGACAGACTAGTCTGTCTACTTGGTGGTGGCTGTAAAAGATTCATAAGGACATAATTATTCCTTAAAGTAACTCTAGGCTTGTTAGAGTGTATATTTTTGTTGCTGTGTTCTTAATTGTTAGAGGGAGATTCAGACTTGGTACTAAGATATTGCCAACTACAGAGTATCCTGCTTTTGAAAGGGTATCACCAAAAGCATGTTCAGGTTTTGAAATAAAAACAAATTCCTACATTTTTTTATTTTAAAATCAACGATGTCCTTGGAACAGGGCAGAATAGGTTCTTCTTGAATTCCTCAAACATGAAATGTAATCATCAAGCTGTTAACAGTGGCAGGGGAAGATGTATTTTTCCCAGGGTCACTGTGTTCTTTTCTTCCCAGGTGCTGTAGAAGGCCTACCCATTAGAGCAGTGGTATGGATCACAGCTAGAGGCTCAGCTCTACCTACTCACACCTTTCACCTGTGTAATAATTTAACCACTACTTGTTTTGATTGTGCATGTGGGAAATGTGTTCCACTGACCGAGAGCTAAACTTTTGGGGTACAGATGTTTTTGAGTTGTGGAATTTGTGCCCAGGCCTGTGGAGCTCCGAAAGGTTGGTGGACCACATATTTATCTTTTTTAAAAAGTCCTCATCCAAAGATATATTTACTGATTTTAGAGAGAGAGGAAAGGAGAGAAAGAGAGAGAGACAAACATTGATGTGAGAGAAACATCGATCTGTTGCCTCCCACATGTGCCCTGACTGGGGATCCAACCCACAACTGTTTTTGGGGTATGGGATGGTGCTCCAACCAATTGAGCCACCTGGCCAGGGCCACATATACAGGGTCTGGCACAAATAACACCCCTTTTTTAATTACAAAGTCTTTTATTATAAAACCATAAGCATGTAATTTTTTTTGGTAATTCTGTAACACAACAATATCACACTCAAGTACTCCATATGACATTTAAGGTGAAATGTTCAAATTAAAGCTATAAATTATTACACCCATTTTATTACCCTACCAACTACATTCAAGTAGGCATTACTTCTGCCGAACCCTGTATATCTTTTATGAATTACGTACCTACAAAGACCAAGTAGTTTTGTACTGAGGAAATTTTGAAGTAATAATAATTGTGAAATCACTATGTATCAGGCAGTGTGCTAAGAACTTTAACTAGATTATCTCACTTTTACCTCACAGCATCCCTCTAAATTAGGAATGCTATCTCCATTTCCTTCACCATTTTACAGGTGAAGAAACTTAGGAACGGAGAGGTTAAGAAACTTGCCTGAGCTACATGGCTAATAAAGGCAAAGCTGCATGCAGTTCAGCCAGGCAGTTTAACTGCACATGTGCTCTCAAACACTGCACCCTTTATTCTTCTCTGCTGCCTCGCTTGCTTAAGTAGGATCCTTGGAATAAATGGCTTCACTCAGTGTCAAAGGGGTTTTTGATTTAGTTCATCTTGCTCTAGTATTTTGAAGACTGAAAGCTAGAAGGATGGTTTGACATTGTGTCATAGTGAGTTTTTCCCACAGACACAAATCCTTCTTGCCTTTCTATTTTCTTGTAGTCACTCTTTAGCATCTGTAGCCTAAACTTGTTACTTGCCATAATTGTATTTCTCCCTCAACCAAGAAACTTTGCTTAAAGTTGATTCACTGTCCATTGAGAAGGACTATATGTATGACACCATCATGCCATTAAAACACAGGGAAGGATGTTAATTAGATATTCTGATCAGAGAGGAAACATAGATATTACCTTATACAGTTGATTGATTTTCTAGATTCAGAATAATATATAAACTAATTATGTAGATAATATAAAACATTTCAATTCTTTCATTTGGAAGCATTTTAATACTTTGTCATACCTCAGATCTTGCTTCTGAATGTTAAATCATTTCACCTATAAAAAAGAAGCAAGCTGTGGAGATTTTGTCCAACTTTCAGGTTCATAACGCCTTCTTGATATACTCCTGACGAAAAGTTACTTGGTAAAGTGGCACGTTCCATTGGGTGAATACTAGAATAAGACATTTTTCTTTATCTCTTTTTATTATTTTATATATGTCTTCATATCTGATGCTTGTCCCCAGGTTTTTCTATTATTAACGTCTTATGCAGCATTTGTTGCAAATAATAAACCAAAATTGATGCATTGTTAACTAAAGTCCATAGTTTATTCAAGTTTCCTTAGTTTTTATCTAATGTTTTTCCTGTTCTAGGATCACTTCCAGATACCATATTACATTTAGTTGTCAAGTCTCCCTATGCTGCTGTGGGCTATGATAATTTCTTAGACTTTCTCTGACAACTCTGACGGTTTTGAGGAGTACTAGCCTGGCCTATCATAGGATGCCCATTTATTGGAATTTGCCTGCTGATTTGACTGGGTTATGGACTTTTGAGAGGAAGGTAACAAAGATAAAGAATCACTTTTATTACATCATATCAAGATAACACACTTTCTGCATGGTTTATGATTGTTGATGTTGACCTTGATCACATGACCAAAGTAGTGTTAGGTTTCTACACTGTAAAGTTACATTTGTCTCCCTTTTCATACTGTACTCTTTAAAAAAAAATTCTACATATGAGTGAAATCATAGTATCTGTCTTTCTCTTTTTGACCTATTTCACTTCAAGATTCATCCACATTGTTGTAAATGTAAATATTTTATTCTTTTTATGGTTAAGTAATACTCCATTGTATACATATACCACATCTTCTGTATCCATTTATACATCAATGGATACTTAGGTTTTTTCCATATCTTAGCTATTATATTGTAAATAATGCTTCAGTAGACAGAGAAGTGCATATACATTTTTTAATTAGTGTTTTTATATTCTTTGGACAAATACCCAGAAGTAGAATACCTGAATCATATGGTAATTTTATGCTCTTAATTTTTTTAGGAATCTCCATACTGTTTTCCATAGTGGCCATCAACAGTATGCAAGGGGTTCCCCTTTCTCCACATCCTTTCTAACACTTGTTATTTCTTGTCTTTTTGATAGTAGCCATTCTACAATAATAGATGTGAAGTCATATTTTTTATTTGCATTTCCCTAATAATTGGTAGTATTGAACATCTTTTCATGTGCCCATTGGCCATCTGTAGGTCTTTATTGGAAAAACACCTACTTAGATCCTCTGCTCATTTTTTAAATTGGGTTGTTTTCTTTTGTTGTTGAGTTGTATGAGTTCTTTATATACTTTAGATTTTTAATTTTTTAAATATTTTATTTATTTATTTATTTAGAGAGGGGAATGGAGGGAGAAAAAGAAGGAGAGAAACATCAA
>PVKM010052520.1:0-10233 GCA_004027735.1 Carollia perspicillata
TTATATATAAAGTAGGTATTTAATCCTATGAACATGTTTTTGAGGAAAAAACTTTGGACTTGAAGGAAAACTGATGGTCTTCAGTAATTAAGACTATGTAGGTACCAAGTTCTCTTACTTCCCAACATGTTAGGTATTTCTATAAATGATAAGCTTGTTACTCACATGCTATTTGCTAACACCTGATTTCTTTTAGACACAAAAGAGACAAGTGGCATAGGCCTAACCACATCCATCCAAACATATTTGAGAGGTTGCTCTTTCTTAACATAGGGAGAATGGTATAATTTATGATTCCTCTGAAATAAATGAAGATCAAATCTGTGTGGCATTTTGAACCATGATCAGCTATAAGAATGTTGGGAATTCTTGGAAAGGAAATGATTTTCTTACGATTTAAATTTACATTCGAGGAAAGAGATTCACGTGTTTCCAGACTAGTTCAGTTCACTGAGTTCTCCCAGTTCTGAGTCAAGCAGTCCTTTATGCAGTCAATGAGGCAAACACAAGGCACTGCCGTTTCTGAGTTCAGTACAAATGATTTCCCATTGAAAGGGATCCCTAGCTTTGAGAAGTAGCTTCTGTACTCACTGAAATAATGAGAAAATGACACACTGCTTTTTTCAGTTGTAGAATACATTCCCTTTAAGACCAGCATACATTAGCACTGCTGACTCTTCAGGCTGAACTCCTGAATTAGGGTCAAATCAAGAGAATGATATGCATACGTGCAAATTCTAAGACTAAACTGAGACAAGTAGTCAGGTTATTTTTCTGTTCTCTGTGCACAAGCTCAGGCTTAGGGCTTTCCATAAATCAAATAGAAATATTTGTCCTTTTATCATGACCTTTTAACTTGTTTTGAGTAAATTTTGTGAACGTAATGAAAAATTGAAAATAACTTTCCAACATAACCTCTGAGTGATAATATTGTATAAGGATCATTGTAAAGAAAGGAAAGAGTTTGATACAATAAACACTGAGGCTTTATACCTGGGAGTGCCCAAAAGATACCATTAGTTGGTAATTTGCAACTGGTTTTTATGGCAAACATTTCAGGGTCTAGAGGAAATGTGAACAGAATATCCATTTTTAGTTCCCTGATACTTTTATGGCAGGCCGACAAGAGCTGGAAGGTTCAGACATTTATCTTGAAATAATGAGAGAAGTTTCTCCTTTCTGAATTAGTTAGAAAGTTGGTACTTAAACTGCCCCCAGGCATGGACTGTGAATCCAAGTATATCCATACCAAGCCATCTTTCATTTAAGTGTGTTTAATAAATCATCGTCCTAACTGGAGCCGGGGGATAAAAGTTCATGCCTCTGGCACAGCTGAAAAGGAGAAAAAGATCAGGAGCATGGAAGTTTTAAGAAATGTAATTCTATTTTCAAATGGGGTTTTCTGACATGCAAGGAAAAATACTATTTAAAAAATATTCCTACTTTGATAAAAGCAGCTACTCCTAGGTGGTTCAAAATAATAAAATTTGAAAAGCTGGAGATGGCCCAGCTTTTGTCCAGGATTCAGTGAATTTACTGGAGTAAATGCTAGACTGAATCTGCGTGAGGAGAGGGTTAGGTGACCTTTAATTGTTGAATGAATTAATAAAAGAGTAAAAATTGGATTTCCTTAGGTCACAGGTAAGTTATCTGATATATATAAGGATATATTTTGGTACCATTGCTAGGGAGATTGCACACGGCATTTTTTGCCATCAAACTTGTGGGTTCTCTCTGGTCAAAAATTTAATAGGAACCTGATGAAAATGTTTATAAGGCTATATAGTAAACTGGTTCATAACCATTTCATAGAAGTAGTGTGATTTGTTTTGGGGGAAAATTTTGGTAGCTTCGTGTATTCATCCAGTAAGTAAATGTTTGTTGAATGCCTACTATATGCTAGGCAGTGGCTAGTACTCTAGGCTTAAACATATGTCCCTCTGCTTTTGGAGATATAGACATGTAAATAGTTAAATACCTATATAGAGTGAGTGCTAATGGACTAAGAACAATGCATCACAGAAGCATTTAAGAATAAAATACAGATAAAGGGGTTAGGAAAAGCGTTCTAGAGGAAGGAACATCTTTTCTGAAACCTTAATTTAAAATAAGAGAGAGCCAGAAGAAGGGGCAGAAAGAGTGTTCCAGGCAGGAGAGCTTGATGAGATTTAGGAACTGAAAGCACTTTAAAAGCACTTCAGAGTGAAGAATGGGGACGGCTGTAGCTTACACGGTGAGCAGAGGTCGAATACTGTATGATCTTACCTATAAGTGGAACCTAAACAACAAAACACACAAGTGAGTAAAATATAACCAGAAACATGAAGATAAAGAACAAACTGACAGTAACCAGAAGGGAGGGGAGAGGGGTATAACCGGGCAAAGAAAAGGAAGGGTCATCAAGGAACAGGTGTAAAGGACCCACAGACAAAGACAATGGTGGGGGGAGGATTCAATGTGGGAGGTGGGGGTGGGGAGAGCAGGGGAGAGTAATGAGGAGGGGAGGAAATGGGGACAACTGTAACTGAACGAGACTAAAACAAAAAGAAGGGCTCTAAAAGCCATGGCAAGGAGTTCAGAATTTATTCCTAGAGCTTAATTAAAATAGTAATTAAACTTATCCTATGACATGGGATGATGGGAAGTCATTGAAACATTTAAGGAAAGGAAGTACCAGATCAGACTTGTGCTCTAGGACACTTATATTGATTGTAGTGTGAAAAACAGATGTAGAGAACTTGAGAATGGAGATAGGCTGATTGCAAGAGCCTAGTGAGAGGCAATCATAACTTAAAGCAGAGAGGAAGCCAGGCGATTGGGGGAATTGGGCTGATTCAGGAGATAGTTATGAGAAAGAATGGCCAGATATTGGTGATTACTTGGACAAGAAGTACATGAAAGACCAAAGAGGTCATGGTTTAGTCGCAGGCATGTTCAGTTTTAGGTACCTGTGAGGTAGTGGAAATGCTGTTTGGGACACAGTTAAATATTCAAGACTAAAGCTAAGAAGAAAGGTCTGAATGAAAGATATTTGAAAGCCATAAACCTAAGAGTGGAAATGGAAACCATGGAAATTAATTCAGTTGCTCAGGGTGAACATGTAGAATCTTATAGCAGGTTCTGAGACAATGGTTTTTAACAAATGAACAGAGAAAGACGAATTGGCCAGGGAGACTGGGAATGGGTGAAAAGACTGGTAAGAGGGGCATAGCAAGAGAGTGTGGTGTGAAGGAAGCTAAGGGAAGCAAATATTTCACAAAGGAAATGCTCTGCAGAGGCCATGTTGTGGTGAGTTGAAGACTGGACTTGGCAATAAGGTGGTTGTCAGTACCTTGGAGAGAGCCCTTTTCTCAGAGTGTTGAGAATGCATGGATGGGGAGCATGTGCAGTACGAGAGCAAGAGTATACACAGTGCTTTGGGAAAGTTTGAGTGTGAGCAGAGAGTAAAACAATGGTATGATGCCAGATAGGTAAGGGTTATAGGAAAAGGCGTTTGTGCTTTTTTTTTTCTGTTTAGTTTGTTTTAGTGAATGAGACCAGAGTAGGTTCAAATGCAGATGAGAAGAGTTTGAAGATGAAATAAGATGGGTGGGAGTAGGGTAGGATAATTGAAAGAAAAAAGATCCCAAGAACACCTGAACTGGACTGGGGTGGGGCTGAATTCAGGCAAGAGAAAGTTCCTAGGTTTAAGCTGACAGTGCTGGGGGAGGTGAGGGGAAGTGGAATTTTGAGGAGCTTGAAAAATGAGATGGTAGTTGTGGGAAATAGAAGAAAGCTAAAAATGCAAATAAATTGCCAAACAGCATGGGGAACCCAGTGGAAGCTGAATGACATGAAACTATAGTGGCACCGATATGATTTTGATTTTTTTTTTCTCCAGCAGTGCCCAAGACCTGAGCTCAGGCAAGTGAAATGCAATGGGACAAAATTAATGGGACATTTGTAAGTGAGTAGCTGGAGTAATGGACTAGACACTTGTCTCTAAACTTTTTTGTTCTCATGTTTTAAAAAAATTTTGAAAAACTGGCTATCTTTCACACATTTTAACATTGAAATCTAAAAGTGTAGGACAAGTTTAAACATCATAAAATCAAATAATTGTAAAGGATGTGTTTTATGGCTTATTTCATGTAATATACATATTAAATGTATTTTTATCCAAATCTTGGAGCTGCAGATTTAGCTCATTCAATTTATAGAACATGTCCTTCGGATAATCAGGCACTATTGTTAAACTAATCAGCCAAATCAAGCTTACTTTCCATCAGAAAAGGTTTGATTTTATTTTAAAATTCATATAGCCATGCACCTGCCTAGCCCTTTTCTCACTTCTGTATCCTAAGAGAGTTTAATTTATTGATAGATGGATGACTGATTGATAAGTAAATAGGTGGGTGAGTAGACAGATAAAACAAGACATCAGTGGATAGACACTTGTCTTGAGTATGTCCCTGGATGGAACAAGGTGCGCCTCAAGTTTCCTTTCTGAAGCTCTTTTGCCTTTAGATTCAGGAGACTTTCCCTCAGAAAAGTGAACTTCTACATTTGTTCTTTTTGATGTCCCAAAGTTTATGACACCCTGGAACGATGCACCAAAATACCAGTTAATATAGGGGAGAGTATGTGTTTCTTTTGTAAAGTGAGGAAGGGCAATTTGAAAGGTGAGCAAGTGAGGAATCATTGTTGGATATCAGGGTTTGCAGGCAAACCCACTTTAGGAATGAGTTTTTGGAAGTTTAGATCTAGAAATTTTAATGCTCTAGCTCTCTAAGCCACTTTATACTCTGGAAAGTCTTTGTGCCCAGACCTCAGTTTGAAGATCATTGGATTAGTGGGACAAAGCTAGGTCAGGGTAAAGAATGAAGGCAGGAGGATATGAGAGAGCACAGGGGTCAAGGAGCTTGAGAACTCCTGGTTTCAAGGCCTATAATTTTAATACCTTTTGTTTAAGAAGTAGTAGTTTTTTGGTTTTGACATTCAGAGACCCTGCATTGGTTTTTGTTTTTATTTATTAAAAATTTTTATTGTTGATGTTATTACAGAAGTCCCCCACTTGGAAATGTTAGGGCACATTTGGGGCTTGTGTCTTCACTCAGTGTGGTGTAAAGAGAGGGTACTTTAGTGCCAAACACAGCTTGGGTCTGAATCCTTGCTCTACCACTGCATCGGTTTTCTCATTTGTAAAATTGAAATAACAGTATCTGCCTTGCGGATGTTATAAGAGTTAGAGATAACTGTTTCTTTCATTTAATAAATATTTGCTGAATGCCTACTATGTGCCAGATACTGTTCAAAGAGATAATAAAAATGAAATACTTTGCACGGCATTTGGAACATAAGAAAAAAAACCAATCATGGCAACTGAAAAAGGAATGTGTTCAAAGATAGGACACCGATTGTATTTTTCTATGTGACAAGGACAGTAATTATTGGTTCAAAACTGAAGAATAATGACAAAAGTTTGATGTTTATTTTTTCTGGAGCTCATAAAGCACTCAAGTCTAAGTTTACTTTTTTTCTTTCACTTTTATCAAAATATAATTTTCAGCAAGTTAAAAACATGGCTGTCATGCAAATATAAATGAATACTTGTCAGAAATTTTATTTGGCTCATTATTTAGTGAGAAAACCAATATGAGGATAAAACTGATTTCAAGAGCACTTGAGGGTCAAGGATGTATATAGTTCATCACGGAAGACATTAAGAAATAAAGAAACGTTGGAATGAAATTGCTTGGTTAGATGTAAAAATGGTAGTGGTCTACAGGGCAACAGAAGAGCAACCTTTAGGATTATTCTTGGCTATCGTCTGAATATTCGTGTCTTCTCTCAAAATTCATATATTGAAATCCTAATGTAAATGCTACGGTATCAGGAAGTGGGGCCTTTGGGAGGTGCTTAGGTCATGAGGATGGAGTCCGTATGAATGGGACTGTTGCTTTTATAAAAGGTATCCTAAAGAGCTTCCTAGCCCTTGTACCGTGTGAGGTTGCCAAGAGAACGCAGCTAACTATGCACCAGGAAATGGGCTCTCACTGGACCAAATCTGCCAGCTCTTTGATCTCGGTCTTCTCTGGCTTCAGAACTGTGAGACCTGCGAGAAATGACAAATTTCAATACTTTCCAAACCGTGTAGATGTGTATTATCATACCCTCAAGTAGCACTCTTAAACTTAGACAGGCTTTGGGTGATGCCAACATTCTAAAAATAATATATTATGTAGGTTAAAAGAGACAAGAGACATTTCTGCTAAGAAAAATATTAGGAAAAAATAAAAAAGGAGCTTATCATGACACTTTTGGGGGCTGGCCTAGTAATCTCAGAAGCTACTTCCCTGTGACCCATCACATGTGCTGTTCACTCCACAATGTTTAACATGGAATAATAGCAAACACACAAGTATTGTCAGTTTTGTGACATATTTGCTCAGGAATGACTTGGCTTATTATCTCAACAACCTTGTAGTTGGAACAAACACATTATGCCTCTCATTTTAAGAGTAAAAAATGTGAATTAGGAAGTGGCTCAGCAACAGGACCAAGACTGCAAATCGGTGCTGCTGTCTTGAGTCTAATCTGTTTGACCTGGCAGAATGGAGGTGGTTGTAAATGCAGTCCCCAGTTTCCAGGTGAGTTATATTCCTGACAGTCGTTTGTAGGTCAGTTGTTTTGAACTTCACATAGAAATCTTCCCATAGAAATAGTGTGATATATAAAGGTTTTGCCTCCAGTCCAGCCTGCCAATGCCTTTCACTTGTGGTGTGTCCATACTTCAGTGACACAGAGCCTCTCACTGTTAATTTCTACCAGACAATTAGTTCAGGGCTTTGATTTGGGAGGTAGGGCACATTTTCCTGTGCCCTCCTGCCTTCCACTTCAGCACCAGTGCTAAGAGTGGAGAACTTGTCTGCTTTATACAGCAGATGGTAGCTTTTGTGGTGGTGGGTGCAGAGAGGCTATCACATGAGCACTTGAGGGCATTTGATGCAGTATTGTTGGAGAGAGACCTGACACCGTTGTCTCTGCAAAACAGAGACGAGATCAGGGGGGCGACTGCAAAGAGGGGATGCTGAAGGACTGGTGGGAGTCTGTGTGACAGAGGCAGGCAGTTCTTAAAGTGGTAGATGTCTGGCAATAGGAAGACAGCACCCCCACCCCCTCAACCTGGCACAAGTCATGTAGCAGCTTGTTAAATATGATCCACAGAATAGATTTGCAGGTCTGATGTAGAGAAAGAACAAAGTCGTTGTTGTAGTTTCTCCCAATCTAGTTTAGCTGATTCAATAGACTTGGTTGCATTTGCTTAAATCTCATTGATTTTATAAAATGTACTATTACTGAAATGGGAAATTAAACAATATTAAAAAGTACAAAGAAAAATGTTAAAATCACATACATCTCTTTTATCCAGAGATAAGCATGATCAGTGTAAAGGTTTCAGTCAGAATTGCGGAAACTATTTCAAGATAGGGCTCTAGACACTATTCCAGAAAATTTTTAATAAGGGAGCCTAGGGTTCAGGCTCCAATGAATGATAATTTTAATAGTCCTTCCCTATCATTTTCCCAGATTAGATAAGGTTACAGACTATCCCATCTTTACTTTCTCATCGAATACATGGATCATTAATTTTTTTCCTGGACTTTCTTATTGTCTTGTCACCTTTTCTCAAATTGATGTATAAGAACTATTGAGCAGAAGATTCAATGTCAAAGAGTCTGAGCTAAATTCACAAAATACTGAACAGTAAATGAAGGCATGTGTTTGTTTATTCATGTCCTTGCCAACAGTAGGATTTACCTCTTTTTTTTTTCATGTTGGCTCATCCAAGAAGGGGAAAATGTTTCTGATTGTTATTTCTAATTTAATTTCTAATTAAGGTTGGATAATTCCTCAGTGTGTTTATGGGACACATGTGTGGGTGAGAGGTATGACCAGGAGTTGAGATTTAAAACCAGAAGTATGGAGGATGTTTTGGGTGTGTAGGTAGCCGTGGATGTTTTAAGTACTGATGGGGGCTCAGTTCATGATGGCATCATTGGCAAGGGTGTGTGTGTCTATGCACACACATTGTTAGGTGGAGAATTCTTATGTAATCAGCATAAATATAGAGTCCCTGAATCAATGGGGAATCCCATGTAGTGGCTGAACATCTGGAGTTGTCCCTGTGGGTCCCCTGCTCTTCAATATCATGTAGTGATAATCCCTGGGATGGTGGACAGGCTGGACTGGCAGAAGTTTAATGAAAACGAAAGCATCCTTTTGTAACTACTAACTGTGAATCACACTTAATCTTAGTTTCCTCATCTGTAAAATAGGGCTAATAGCAGTGCTCATTTTATAGTGCTGTGGTGAAGACTAATTGTGAAAATACATGTTAAAATCATAAGCTCAGTGCCTGGAATACGGTAAACTCTTAATAAATGTTAACTGTTGTTATGTATTTTTTGTTTGTAAAACAAGAAGATGAAGTAACTAGTCTCCAAGGGCTTTTCCGGAGCAACAGATCCAGATGCACGATACTGAAAACGGATGGCTGTCCTTATTTGATCCACACTTTAAAGAAAAACTGAGGACACAGCAGCTTTAAAATGAGCAAAATGAGCTGTGTAATTGCTCTCAATTTTAGCTATATCTTCAGAAAAATGAGTCAGGTAGATTGAAATACATATATAACATAACCTGTCAGAAGTGGCTGTTACACAATCAAAGATGCAATCAAGCCACCAGAATAGAATTGACAACATTTAAGGTCATCTATTTAGCTAAGCTTATACTTCTGCTAAAGAAGATGGAAAAATAGCTAAAAACTTTGAAAGTAAAGTTTATAGAACATGAACAGTTTACCAACTGTCATTCTTTTTAGTCTCTACTGAAAATAAGCAACTCTTACCCAGAAGTCAAATGTAAATATTTGCAGCAATGTTTGAAAAGAATAAATAGAGCAAGCTTATCAAACAGATTTAGAGCTGTTGACCTGTCAATATTTAGCCCTTCAAAACCAAGTCTTTGTAAACTCAGCTCAGTACATTCAAATATTGAGCATAGTGATTTTTCTACTAGGGGAATTTCAATATCAGTTATTTATTTGACCCTGGGAAACAAAATAGCTGGTCTTAAAAGAAATTCCTGACCAATTTGGAATCTAGATTCCTACAGTTTAAAGGAGCTTAGTGATGTAAGCTTTTAAAATAATATTATTAATGATGATTTGATCCCTGATTGAATCCTACCGAGTTATGAACAATGTTGCAGTGCTCATTGAGACTTTTGACATCTCCTTCTAGGCACTTGTGGGTATTATGTGCCCCCATTTCCTTGAAATGAGAAATGGCCATAGACTTCCTTTGGTCAATGAAGTTCAAGTGGAAATGATGTGAATCACTTCTAGGCAGAAACATTTACAAGTAATTTGTTCTGTTTCCTGAGATTCAAGATAGCTGCAGAGTAGCTGGAAGCTGTGTCCGCTTGCTCCAAGACCCACACCAGTCTTGCAGCTAAACCACAAAACAATTAACTCAAAAATCCAGCAGAGAGCATGTGAGAGTGTGTGTGAGTGAGTGTGTACACAGACGAGAATGTAGAAAGCGTGCATGAGTGGGCAAGAGCCTGTGTGCCTGCAGGGTACCCAGGAGCGGGCGGCCAGGGCTCTCCAGGAGGAGCGACTGCTGCCACTGCTGCCCAACCAGGCCCTTCTGACTGCATAGATCCAGGGGGGCTGTGAATGGGCTGAGGGGCTGCGAGCTCTGGGGGTGGAGAGAGATGTCCAGGGAGGTGCTGGCTGCCAAAACGGCATGGCGGGAGCAGACTGACCTGAAGCTGAAAATCTCTAGAGGGAGCAGGTACAGCACCCTTCCACTGCCCGGTGTTCTAGTATCACTGTGGGACTCTTCCCATCACCATCCAGGAGAGATCCAGGGAGAAACTTTACCTGAAACTGTCAGTCTCTGACAGGTGGTAGGCAGCCCTAACTGAGCGAGACTCTGTGATTTTGGAGGAGGGGGAGTGTGTGGGGAACAGGCCTCCCAGGGCTCAGTGCTGCAGCATGGGGGCCACACAGAAACTCTTAAAAGAGGAGCTCGGGCAAGACTTGGCAGGGACCTGGTGCTTGCATGCCCCGTGCCCAGCAGCTCTGCTAAGAAGAGCTCAGAGGGATAGAGTCACACGGAAGGGACTGTGGGACCCAATGCAGAATGGCTGGCAAGCAGGGGACTGTTCAGAGTGGATAATTCA
>PVKM010052521.1:0-10099 GCA_004027735.1 Carollia perspicillata
GTTTTCGTTATTGTTTAAGGCACTGAAATTTAAACATTGAAGGCCTTAAATGAGGTTGGATTGGCTTCTAATATAAAAAGATGAAACTTAAAAACAATAAGTTTGTTGTTTCCCAAACCCTAGAGAGTTTTCTATTCTTCCCCACCACAGCACCGTGGGATCTCCCAGACAGCCCTCCCTAGTGCTTTTGCATTCATTCATTATGAGACCCATGTCCTACCCCACCTCCTTTCAGTGTTTGAGTTTACAACACATTGAGATTCACAAGGTGTTACCGTGACTTTCAACTAGAAGGTTCCCCCACCTCCTACTTAGGGGTCTGAGGGGTAGTGTTATGTTCTGTAGTCACATCTACTGCAGTACTAGGATGACAGACAGGAGACTTCTTTGAAGTTCTGTCATTAAAGAACTGAATGTTCTGAGCAAGTAACTCAATCTGTCTTGATCTGAGTTTCTTATCTGAAAAAGGGATGGTTTAACTGGATGACATGCCAGGACTTTCTTAACTCCAGCACTATGAAAACATGGCATTGCCTAGGGAGGGTGCACTCATTATAAAGTTGACAAAAAGGCTCAACACATCATCTTAGACATAAAATTAGCATCAGCTGCACAATGCCAGTTAATGAGCTTTTATTGGAACAAAATGACAAACAGTAAACTAATATCAACAATGTTACAAAGTCATTCTTTTTAGCCAGCAAGATGCTGTTCTCCATAGCCATGAATTTGTATAAAAAGTTATTCAAGAAGTTAAGTGGCCACTCTTGGATACCTCAATAATTTGGGAAATGCAGGTTAAGTGATTCTCCTTATTATAAGTCAACTTCAGCAACAAACTTAATTAGATGCTTTGTGTAAGTGCACTAGGCAAATCCCCTCTGCACTGCCTGTGTTAATGCTTAATAAATACACACTATCTTTAAAACATGCTATAACTGCTCTGGCTGGGTGGCTTGGTTGATTGAAACATCATCCCATGCACCAAATGTTGTAGGTTCGATTCCTGGTCAGGGTACATACCTAGGTTGAGGCTTCGATCCCTAGTCACAGTATATACAGGATGCAACCAATCAATGTTTCTCTCACATTGATGTTTCTCTCTCTCCATTCTTCTCTTGCTACAATCAATAAACATATCTTCAGGTGAGGATTAAAAAACAAATTCTGCAACTTGTCAGAATCCTTCTAGAGTGAAAGGAACCTTCCTACTTCCATTCTAAAAAACATATGGTCAAATGTGTGAACTAATATGTGGATCCATTCGTTTACATGATGTTATTAAGGGGAATTTAGCTTACGTAACCAAGGCTTTACATAACCATTGCATTTAATTTTTATCCACAAATAAATTTTTGCCAAGCATTTCCTCTGCTAATGTAAGTTTTAAGGAGAAATTTTCAAGGTGACTTTTTTATTGTGGATTTTTAATTTTCATTGTCTGAAGTTAATGTTATCAGTGTATAAAGCAATAATCAGCAAAGATATACAAAATAAAAAATTTAGGTGTTTTTTGAAATGTTTAACATAGATCAGATTACCAAAAGTCTGCATAAATGAAGTCATTCATGTTTAACATTTAAAGACAAAGCTATTACTGTAGTAGAACAGTCTATTTGTAAAAAGCAATGTTTCAACTTCAATGAAAAAGGCATTTTCTTGAAAAAGAAGAGTAAGTGGCACGTGGATCAGACCAGTTTGTCGGTCAGTTCTAAAAACAGATTCTCCCAAGTTATTTATCCTTCAGTTGACTAGGAAGATGCAAAACCAAGAATATATGTATTTTTAAAATCTTATTTCTTAAGAGAAAGGGTATAAACTAAAGGATGAATGATTCAAGCTAGACGTTGGGAGAAGAATCATGATAGTTAACAGTGATAAACTCTGGAAGGGTTTATCAAAGGAAACAATTCCCTTATCATGCTGTGGAGGCTTTAAAAGTAGGAGAGACCATCTGTCTGAGTGAGGTTGCACAGTTAGCAATTTTCAATTTCATTTCATCATTTGAAAATTGGAGTAATCTCTGAGGTTATTTCTAACTTTGAAAACCGATACTTCAGTCACACTAAAGTGTATCTTTAACTTAAGTCAGTGTTCTTGGAATGGGGTAGTTCAGGAGCATGCAGCTATTTTGTGAGATCGCTGCCAACATGGCACCTCTCAGGTTCTTATCTATAGTATCTCTCCTGAGGCTGTTCACTTAATTAAAAAAAAACTGGAAACAATAGCAGCAACTATGACTTCTATGTTTAGGCCATTTGTATTTTCAGTTCTTCAGTGTGGTTGGTATCAACACACCAGTTCTCCCTACTATAACTGTGTACCCTTTGTTCTCTGGTTTCAATGAGTAAATGCACTTTATGGGCTTCTGGGTCAAGAGAGAACTATCTTCCTTGGGAATCATCAGGTGTCTTGGATGTGTCAAGAAGATGTGGAGATTCATGCTTACTTGCTGCTGTAGTTGTGCTGTTAGTGAAAGCACTTAGGTGTTTGAAATGACACTCGAAAAGCTCTGCCTGAGTCACTGTCTGGGTATAATTGATAACAGTATCAAAAGAAATGGAATATAAAAGAGTATTTTGTAATAGTATGAAGCCTGGTGATATAGTTATTGGATCTACTTTTTTTCTTCTCTGTCTTGCTTGTTTCCATGGAGCTAAAGATATTAGCTCCATGATGAGACATGTGAATGATAGGACAGAATGGAAGTTGACCAGTGTGGCCCATTCAGATTTTATAGGACATGAGATGATCAGGAACTTCTTTTAGTAATGCAAGAGCAGAAGTGTTGAAGCAAAGGTTTGGATTCACTCATTTTCAAGGCCACACTAGTTCTCCATGTTCAAGCACAAGCATGACTTAGTTCCTTTGGCAACATATTTTTACTGTTATATATATATATATATATAAACAGTATACATATACTGTTATACACACACATATATATGTAGTTTCTATCTGCTAGCAGTATATAAGCCTTTAAAATTAAGAAATGTGACAATAAAACTGCTGAGTTTTGAACATTACCAAAGCAGCTTATCATTAAAAAGAAGAAATTAGAACACTAAATCAAATAAACATTGCATTATGAAGACTGTAAGGTCATTTAAAAAACATTTCCCTAATTTTTCAATATTATGATGCTGTGCTGTGAGATATTTTGATGTGGGAGTTAGAGAAGGAAGTTCAACTTATCTAGCAAGGTTGCAATAATATTTTAAAGAAATAGATTAAACAGAAGTGCTGAAAGCAGACATCCTTGTCTCATTCCTGATCTTAGTGGGAAAGCTTTTAGTTTTTGTCAGTTGAGTATGATATTGGCTGTAGGTTTCTCATATATTGCCTTTATTATGTTGAGGTATGCTCCCTCTATTCATACTTTGTGGAGTGTTTTTATCATACATGGGTGCTATACCTTATTAAATGCTTTTCCCACATCTATTGATATGATCATGTAATTTCTGTCTTTCCTTTTGTTTATGTGATGTATTATGTTTATTGATTTGTGAATATTGTACCATCCTTGCATCCCTGGGATGAATTCTACTTGATCATGGTGTATGATTCTTGGAAGTCCTAGCCACAGTGATCAGACAAGAAGAAGAAATAAAAGGCATCCAAATTGAAAGGGAGGAAGCAAAACTGTCATTGTTTGCAGATGACACGATAGCGTACATAGAAAGCTCTATAGACTTCATCAATAAACTATTCTACCTAATAAATGAATCTGGCAAAACAGCAGGGCACAAAGTTAATATTCAGAAATTGAAAGTATTTTTGTACATCAATAACAAAATATCAGAAACAGAAATCAGGAAAAAATCCCATTTTTCCTGGGAATAATGAAGTTCCTAGGAATAATCCTAATCAAGAAGGTAAAATACCTGTACTCAGAAAACTAACCAACACTGAACAAAGAAATTAAGGAAGCATGTACCCTGTTCATGGATTGGAAGAATTAACATCATCAAAATGTCCATACTACCCAAAGAAATTTATAGATTCAATGCAATGCCTATTAAAACACCAATGATATATTTCACAGATATAGAACAAACATTTCAAAAATTTATATAGAACCATACATGACTCTGAATAGCTGCAATAATTTTGAGAAAAAAGAACAAAGTAGGAGAGATCACAATACCTGATATCAAACGATATTACAAGACCACTGTAATCAAAACAGTCTGGTAGTATAATAAGAACAGACACATAGATCAATGGAACAGGATAGAGAGCCCAGAAATAACATGTCTCTATGCTCAATTAATACTGGACAGAGGGGGCAGGAGCATAAAATGAAGTAAAAATAGCCTCTTCAACAAATGGTATTGGAGATCTGGAGCTACATGCAAAAAAAATGAAACTCTACCATCAATTTACACCATACACAAAAATAAACTTAAAATGGATAAGAGATTTAAATATAAATCACAATATCATAAAAGTCCTAGAGGAGAACACAGGCAGGAAAATATCAGATATTACATGCACCAATATTTTCACTGATATGTCCCCTAGAGCAAGGACATAAAGGAAAGAATAAACAAATGAGACTTCATCAAAATTAAAAGCATCTGCATAGCTAAAGAAAACATCAACAAAATGAAAAGAGAAGCAACCTTATGGGAAAATATATTTGCCAATGATACCTCAGACAAGGGTTGGATCTCCAAAATATATAAATAACTCACATGACTCTGCTCCAGGAAGACAAACAATCCAAGAAAAAAATGGGCAAAGGACCTGAACAGACACTTCTCTAAGGAGGACATACAGAAGGCCCAGAAACATATAAAAAGATGCTCAGTATCACTAGCCATCAGAGAGATGCAAATTAAAACCACAATGAGATACCACCTCGCACTGGTCAGAATGGCCATTATAAACAAATCAACAAACAAGAGCTGGTGAGGCTGTAGAGAAAAGGGAACCATAGTGCATTGTTGGTGGGAATATGACTGTTGCAGCCACTATGGAAAATAGTATGGAATTTCCTGAAAAAAACTATAAATTAAACTGTCTTTTGACCCATCAATTCCACTGCTGTGATTATACCCCAAGAATCCTGAAACACCAATTCAAAAGAACTCTTGCACCCCAATGTTTATAGCAGCACAATTTACAATAGCCAAGTGCTGGAACAGGCCTAACTGCCCATCACTAAATGAGTGGATCAAAAAACTGTGCTACATTTACATAATGGAATACCACACAGCAGAAAGAAAGAAGGAGCTCCTACCCTTCGTGACAGCATGGATGGAACTGGAGAACATTTTGCTACATGAAATAAGTCAGGTGGTGAAAGACAAATACTATATGATCTCACATTTAACAGGAACCTAATCAACAAAATGAACAAGCAAGCAAAATGTAACCAGAGACATTGAAATAAAGAATAAACTGACAATAACTAGAGGAGAGGGGAGAGGGTGATTTTAAGGAAAGAAAGGGAGGGGTGTCAAAGAACATGTGTACAGGACCCATGGACAAAACCATTGGGGGGTTAGGATTGAGTGTGGGAGGTGAGAGGAAATGGAGGCAACTATAGTTGAACAACAATTAAAAAATAGATGAAACAAAGGAACATTTCAGAGAAAATGTGGTTTCCTGGAAACACAACTATAGTCTGATTTTTCCCATGTTGACAATCTACTTTCTGTTCCTTTTGTATTCAGCAGACCAGAGAAGTGGCAATGACTATTGGTCTTCCTGGTTGTGCCTGGATTGTGTGTAGTATATTTTAGAGACACACCTACCTTCCTTCTGATCACAGCAAAAGGTTATAAATCTATCAGCAGAGTGATTCCCAGAACATATGGCACATGCGGGGAAACAGCTTGCTTTTAGCTCTGGCCAGCTGTCCAGGGCTCAACAATGCTGGTAACATATTTCAGGACAGATAAACTAGGAAATATATTTAGAAAGAGCAAGCTAAGAAATTTATACCTATCTCCTTCACTAGATTCAAAAACAGTAATTGTTCATTGCACTGCTTCTTAGAGCAGTGTTTAATTAAATCACTTCTGGTTGCCAAAGATATGATTGAACAGGAATTAATATGCACCATTTCAGACTTTGTATAGATGGCATTTATCTGGTTAAAACTATAACAATACACTTTCTAATAACTTACCAAGTAATTTCTGACACTGAAAAAGTTAAGAGGGCAATGGAAGATCCATGTGCATAAAACGAACAATCTACAAATTTTACCCAGCTATTTAAGTGAAAATAAATCTCATTTTAAGATTCTGAGTTCATGAGTCAAAAATTAGTTAACAGGACTTCTTGCAGATTGGTTGATTCTCTGGCTGGGGCAAGAAAATAAGATGAACCAGAAAGAAAGTGCTTCAGAAGTGAAAGAACAAAAGAAAAGGAAAAAGATTGGACACATATAAAAAGGACACAAGACTCGAACTGATGGAGTTCTCAATGGCCAAAACTGGAACAATTTGAGCAACAAAATAAATTACTATAGCACTGGATTAAAACCCAATGATCAAACAATCATCCATGTCTCTATACTAATATAAACAAATGACTGATAAGAAATAAATGAGGGAGAAAGGACAAATCTTCCTTACACAAAAATTATAAAGGATATATGTAGATACTTCTCCCTCCAGGAACCAGAGCATGATTCTCTTCCCCGTACATGTAGGCTCACTTCCATAGAATAAAGTATGGAAAGGAAAAATAGTCTCTCCAAGTGGAGAGACATGACAGACACCATCTTAGCCAAGTGATTAAGATTAATATCACCAGTGATAAGTCAGGTTGGTAACATGTATATGATATGATATCATATAATATAATGAAAAGGCCATTTCACCTTGGTGTGCTTTTCTCAAACTTATAACCCCAGTTTAATCTTGAGTTAATGTCATACAAACCCAAACTGAGGAACATTCTACAAAATATCTGACCAGTGCTCTTCAATATTCTCAGTACATAAAAAAGCAAGGAAAGACTGAACAACTGTCACAGACTAGAGGAAACTAAGGTGAAATGATGACTGAATAAGGTGGTGTCCTGGGTCAAATCTTCAACAGAAAAAGGACATTACAGAAAATCTGGTGAAATATAAATATGTCTATAGTTTAGTTAATAGTATTATAACCAGATTAATTTCTTAGTTTTGACCAATGTACCGAAAGTATTTGAAATGTTAACATTAGGGAAGCTGGATGGAAGTATAGTATCAAGTTTGAATTTTTCAAAAATATATTTCAACTCAGTTTTAAACTTTGCACATACAAAAGAAAGTTAAGCCCCCACTTAAGGGTATAAAATTCAAGACCACTTTTTAAGGAGAGCACTGGTTCTCTCCACAAGTGTTCTTTCTGACAACTTCTAGGGGAGATGGGATAGCCATCTACCTACTTATGTATCTGTCCTTGATAAGATTATTACATTTTCTTCGATTAAATTTATTTGGGTGACATTGGTTAATAAGATTAATTAGGTTTCGAGTGTGCATTTCTATGACACATGATCTTCATATTTCATTTTTGTAAAAAAGTATTCATTCTCCCACTAAAGAAGAATTCAATTTGCTAAAGAAGACATCAACTAATCTTACCAGAGTATAACATTCTCAAGGCTTGACAGAAAGGATAACAAATTCATTATTACTTATTTGTTAAAAGCTTTTTATTATTTTGATCCAGTGATTCCCCCTGCTGGGGTTATATCCTAAGAATCCTAAAACACTCACTCAGAAGTATCTATTTATTTAAAGTGTTAATAAAGAATCAATATTTATATAGGATTTCTTGAAGGATATGTAGTATACTTTTCCCCTAGGCACTCCGAAATCTAGGGTTCAAATGAGCCGCGTCATCATATCTGTCCAATACATTATGGGCATCCTGTCAACCACCCAGACAATTGCTTTACACTGAATAACTCTGGTAAAACGTCATTAGTCAGAATTGAGAGAGATATGCAGACTATGTCATAAAACTCATCTCTGTGCTTTCTAGAGGAATGCCATTGGAAATATTATTTCTCATAAAGCATAGTTGAGGTATAGGGTATTTCTTAAGTGTCAACAATAAGAATACATATGCTTCTCTTGAGAAATGAATGTTTTTTTAAAATCTCATGCACCTTCTGGATTGTAGAATTGATTGTTTCCCCTTTTCATTAGATGCTAGAAAAATTCAGAGTTAAACTTGTGGCTGGTATCTAACAAGCATATGTAATATCAGAGCATGAATTCTAAACACCAATTCACTACTGATTGAATTTTAAGTTATTCATCCTTTATTTTTAAACTCTTATGTGTATTACTCATATAATACCGATATATGTTCATTGTTGAGAAATTAGAGAATATAGAAAGCATTTTTATTGAAAATTAAAGATTATCCCATCACTTAAGATAATCATTGTTAACATGTTGCAATATGAGCATATGAATACCTAGACTTATTTTATCATGCTGTATTTTATTACCTTTATTAGGTTGTTTTGAAAATTTCTTACGGGGAGGGGAGACAAATAACATAAGGTATAAATAAATTGAAACAGAATCAAAGAAATATATTTAGGTCCTTGATCTTGATTTGACTGGGTTAGACCTTCCTTAGTACTTTCTAGGTGGATTAAATTCTGTGTCTTGAGTCTTCATATGTGCATTGAGAATCTCTACATTTAGGTACATTCAGGAATACAGTGGTAGTCACCCATTTCAGTAACAATAAAGATAAGGAACGTATTTTGCCTCAAGCATTATAATAAGGTGACCACTCAGTCATTAGTTCCTTAACCAATAAACAACTGGAGCAAAATAATTCTATTTCTTTGATTAATTATTTTTAATTAAATTTATTGGGGTGACATTGATTAAAAAATTATACCAGTTTCAGGTGTACAGTGCTATAACACATCATCAGTATATTACATTGTGTGTTTACCACCCCAAGTCAAGTCTCCTTTCATCCTCCTTTATCCCCTGATATTTAATTGGAACTTGGAACCAATGTACCTTTTCTGCCTTAACTGAAGCATGGCAACATTCAGTGGGTGACTCTGGCATTTCAGCTTTTACTTAAGCTTAACTCAGGGGCTTCTGTCAAGTTCTACTAATTTCTCTAGCAGGAATCTAACTAAATAATACATTAGAAATAATAATTTTTATGTATAAGGCATTGTACCAGCATCAATGCTATAATAATAACAATACTGGTAATAAAGTAATAGCTTTATCTTTTAAAAATATTTAAGAGAGAGCTAATAAGAAGCAGGAACCATAGAAGAGAATAAGAAAATAGGTGGTATGAGTAATTTCTTTTAGAGAAATCATGGTCCTAATCTTTTAAAGCATGTGTTGTTGAAAAGGCTGCTCAAGGTGGAGGAAGGGGAGAAGATTTTTAAATAAAGAAGAAAATGATTGGAGACAATCTGAGTAATTTTTATGGTGAAGTGTTAAAAAAGAAGAGAAGAATCTTGTTTAGAAATGTTGTTAAAATGCTCTAAGGTTATAATAAATGCTATTTGGTTTATGGATACAGCTCTTAGAACTGGGAGGACACCTTTTGAGCAATCCACTTTAATATTTTTCTCTCTGTGCTTTTCTTTCCTCCTCTCTTCCTTTCTTCCTTTTTCACGTTCTCCCTGCCTTTTCTTTTCTCCCCATCCTCTCTCTTTGACAAGATGGATTGCGATGCAAAAAGGTGATACCATCTGCCCCAAATTGCACAGCTGTGTGGCAGAAATAAGTTTAAAAATCTAGACTTATTGTTTTCTAACTCAGTTTTCCTTTCACTTCACTGGCCGGGGGCAAAAATTTTATGTATAGCAATGCCATAATCAAGCCAACTCAAAGATAAACTGTGATTAACTCAACTCACATTGCTAAAATTAGGTAGCTCAAGGGCCAGCTTTTTCAATGTGTGTTTAAATTGGGACTACACAGTTAAGAATTTGAACAATCATGTCTATTTCTTTACTGTTAATTTGTCTATAATAAATTCTGCATAAATATAACTTATAAGAATCTATTACATTATTGCTGAACTTCTACCCAGTCTTGATGTTTTGGTTAGTCTTTGGATGGTGGAGTCACTATGACATCCAATTACTTTGC
>PVKM010052522.1:0-10237 GCA_004027735.1 Carollia perspicillata
TAGCCAGAGCAATTAAGCAAGAGAAAAAAACAAAATGCTTCCAAATTAGAAGCAAAATGTAAAATGGTCATTTTTTGCAGATGGCATAGTTCTTTATTTAGAAATAACCCTAAAGACTCCGCCAAAGAAATCATTAGAAACAATAAAAAATATATAGTAGAGTTGTAGATTATAAAACTTAAGTATAAAAGTCAATTGTATTCCTACATGTTACCAATGAAATTTCAGAACAGAAATTTAAAAAGTTAGTTTTGTAATTGCAGCAACAAAAAATAAATAAAATACCTAGGGATAAACAAAAAAAATGTGAAGGGCCTATATACTGAAAACTATAAGACATTATTAAAAGAAATTGTAGAAGATAGAAAGAAAAAGATATTCCATGTTCATAGATTGGAAGAATTTACATAGTTAAAATGGCCATGTTATACAAAACAATATACAGATTTGATATAATCCCCATGAAAATGCCAATGACATTTTTTAAAGAAGTAGAACAAAAAAATCATCAGATTTGTTTAGAACCACAAAGGACCACAAATAGCTAAAGCAATCCTAAGAGGAAAAAATCAAGACAAAAAAAAACAAAACAAAGCCAAAATTATCACACTCCCTGACTTAAATTGTACTACGAAGTGACAATAATCAAACAACATGGCACTAGCAGAAAAACAGACACATAGACCAATGAAACAGAACTGAGAGTCTAGAAGTAAATCCACATGTATATGGGCAAATAATATTTAACAAAGGAGCTGAAAGAAACAACGGAGAAGGTAAACTTTATTCAATAAACGATGCTGTGAAATTTGGAAAGCCGGACACAAAAGAGTAAAATGAGACTGCTATCTATCACCATACACAAACATTAACTCAAAATGGAGCAAAGACCTAAATATAAGACCTGAAACAATAAATTACATGAAACAATAAGAAAACATAGGCAGTAAACTTAGAGACCTTAGTCTTACTAAGGATTTCATGAATCTGATCTCAAAGGCAAGGGAAGCAAAAGCAAAAATAAACAAATGGGACCTTATCAAACTAAAAAGCTGCTGCATAGCAAAAGAAACCATCAACAAAACAAAAAGGCAACCAACCACATGGGAGAAGATATTTGCAAACACCTCTGATAAGGTGTTAATATCCAAAATATATAAAGAGCTCATTCAACTTAACAACAAAAAAAACAAAAAGTTCAACTAAAAAATGGGCAGAGGCTCTGAAGAGATAATTCTCCTAGGAAGACATACAAATGTTTAGCAGACATATGAAAAGATGCTCCACTTCATTAGCTATTAAGGAAGTACAAGTCAAAGCTCCATGAGGTACCATCTCACACCTGTTAGAATGGCTATCATCCACAGGACAAGTAATAGTAAGTGTTGGAGAGATTGTAGAGAAAAGGGAACTCTCACTCACTGCTGGTGGGGATGCAAACTGGTACAGCCACTATGGAGAACAGTATTGAGGTTCCTCAAAAAAAAAAAAAAATCAAGAATAGAGCAGCCCTATGACCCAGCAACCCCCCTTGAATATAAACCTAAAATTTTTGAAAACATGTATTCATAAAGCTATATGCACCCCTATGTTTATTGCAATGTTATTTGTTGTGGCCAAGACATGGACACAACTGAAGTGTCCTTAGATAGTTGGTTGGATAAAGAAGATGTGACATTTATGGGTATATACACACACATTACATACTATGGAATACTACTCAGAAAAGATGAAATTTGTGACAACATCATGGATCTTGAGAGTATCATGCCAAGTGAAATAAGTCAGATTGAGTAAGTCAAGAACCACATGATTTCACTCATAGTGTAATAGAAGTTAAAGCTGGTACTCTGTTCCGACCTCTGATAACGCCCTGCTGGCCTCCAGGCTCCAGACGACCACCTGCTGACTAGTTGACTCCCTGTCTAGACTCAGTTAGTCTCCTGCTATCTCTTTGTCCCGCCCCGGACAATTTCTGCCCTCTGCTTCTGTGTCCTTGGCTCCCACGCTCCTGCTCCCTGCTTGTGCCGCGTGACCCCTCCTCTCCCCCCTTTGTTACAAAGGTATTTAACCACCCACCTGACCCCTCCTTAGCACCCAGAATTTGGAGGCTGTCTCCTCTGGGTCCGCATGCATTAATAAAGCACTCACTCCTTTGACCCCATGTCATGTCGGAGTTTGTTTCTCCGCAACAATAGGTGGGATACAAAACTGGAAGCAACAAAAGAACAAACAGGAAAAACAAAAAGTCACAGACACAGACAGCAGTGTGGTGGTGACCAGAGGGACGGAGGTGGGGGGTTAGTAAAGGGTAAAGAGGGTCAAATATATCGTGGCCAAAGAAGATTTAATTTTGGGTGGAAAACACACAATGCAATAGACAGATGATATATTACAGGATTGTATGCTAGAAACCTATATAATTTCATTAACCAGTATCACCCCAATACATTTAATAAAAAATAATGTGTGAAATTCAAAAAAATTAAAGTTAGTGTTACAACCGGAATGACATTTTAAAAATGTATTTAATCACAGCTAAGTAAACTCCTAAGTTTATGTACTCATAAGTACTTTTGATGTTATATGTATGGTTAGTTCTAAAAATATGTATTCTCAGTAATTCTTTGGTGACTGAAGGAAATATTTTCATATAGAACAGAATTATGAAATGTTTGCTCAGTATTTTCTTTACAATTTGTGGTTAAGAAGAGTTTCTAGAATCACTTTGAAGCACAGAAGTCATAGGATAAATAGTTACATTTGACATTAAAATTTCCCTTTGCCAATTTAAAAAAAGGAGGAGTGTTTTTTAAGGGAATTGATGGGTAGAAACAGTGTCTTGGGATGCAGCAAAATGGTGGGTCTCCCCACCCAAAAGGGGGTGGGACTTGTTACATACAGCCAAGTGGGCCGTGGTAGCTCAGCTGCCTAGTAGCCGAGTGGCATATGCTGTTCAGTGCTGTGTAACCCAAAGCAGACTACAACTTAATGGGCCCACGTATCTACGCAAGAACATGCCCCTCAGGTGCTGTGGGCCCACCCCTCCCGGGCTGAACTGGCAGTCAGCTTGCTTCCTGAGATGGCATAGGTCACATGAAGAACCCGGAAACATTTCACCCAACAACTCCCTCCCCATCCCCCTCCAAGCTCTACCCTCCTGTGCTCCCTTGGTGGGTCCTATCAGCCAGACTCCCTTGCCTTCTGGCTTTGAAGTGTTTGGGCCAACAGGGAGTCTCCGAGGTGATCAGAGGTCAAGCCAAGTCAACTCTCAGTGTCGACTGAAATAGTTTTATTGTGACATAGCTTAAAGTGTATAAACATAAGGAATGTAGTTCTTACAGCTCCAGTGAAGCCAAAAATATCAAAACAAATGTATAACAAAACAGACACGGAACAAGAAGCCAATAAAACAGGAACTTTCAACATCGTTTGATATGGTCACCAGGTTGCCCGCCTAACCCGCAGTCCAGGCGGGGTGCTGAGGGCCACCAAGCAGGCTCCTTTGTGTTCGTCTCACTCCCGGTGGCCGACAACTCAAATCCGCCCCCCCACTCTGTTCAAGCAGCTGGGACATCTTTATTCATACAGTGAACGTTGAGGTCATTTGACCTTCACTTTGAAGGAAGGTAAAATTTATGTATTCAGTCGGCCTCCGTTCTTTTCTCATTAACTTTCCGTATTAGAAATTGTCACCATTATTAGTGTAAACACAAACACGAGCGCGGGCACTGTAATTGCTTGGCAATATTCTCTTCTAAGGTGAGCGTTCTGATGACCCAGGGTGCGCCTGTGTTAATTTTGATATTACCGGGAATGAAAGCATACTTTAAACAATATCCCTCATGTTGCTGCATTGTGTCTGAAGAACTTCGTGGGCCAGGTACCTGAGTTCCAGTGGGGAGTCAGTCACACAGACCGGCAGGCAGATGCGGAGAGAATCAGACATATGTGGGTGTGGAGGGGGGAGAAACCGGAGACCGGTAGGAAAGCACCCCGTTCGGGGCTCCTTCTAGTGCATCTCAGCTCTAATTTTCAAACATTGTTGAGGGGAGACAATCAGTAAGGTCTCATCCTGTCTCCCCACCTCCCCACCCCAAGTTAGTCAGGACCCCCATCTCCTTCCCGACTCAGGAGGAATACTGCAAATTAGGGAAACAGGAACTTGAGGACTGACAACTTGGCAACCTTGCAGAGTAAGTCAGATATAATGTCTCGAAAATGGGAAATTTCAGACCACAAGTTAGTTAATAATAGAGTGACAGAGACATGAAAGCAGTCAGGAAAACCCTTCACAGGGATTACAAATCCGCACCTTTGAGGATTCACTTCTCTCATCTATAAAATGGGGAGGAGGATTGAAATATTGAAACAGAGGACCTTTGAGGTGCAGCTGTGGCGCCGTCACCCAAGCTGCAGTTAAAAAATCAAAGATGATGCAGGATTTGTGTGTGAGCAGGTGTGCATATTGAGAGGTGCTCCCTAAATTAACCTCTGAAATGGTTCCCAAACAAATAGGAGCAGCTTGGAAATCTCAGCGTCTTCGCTGGCTCCGTCGCAGCTCCGCCCCCTGGGTCCCCTTTCCTGGGCAGCCAGCAAAACTCCGCAAGAGGAGGTGAGGGGTTCCTGCAGGTGGAGGAGGTCGGAGTGCATGGAACAGCCCTGCACGCAGCAAAGGCTCCTCGGCATCCCTTCCTGGGGTGGCGCTGCAGGAAAGGACCCCCTAAGTGAACCCCAGGGCTCTTCATTGCCCACTGTTGGGGTGACCGCGCTGTAAAGGGGAACTCATTGCCCTGCTTTCCATTTCTAGAAAGGAGAGAACATTTGCTGTCTCTCTCCACAGCACAGGAATGTTGGAGAAACCACTTCTGACCCCTCTGCCCGTTCTGTCTGTCCCTCCGCTCAGGAGAAGTAGCTGCAACAAACATCCAGGGCTGGAGGTCTGCGAGGTCATTTTGCTAGTGGGTGGAGTTACACACCCAGAAGGGAGGAGTCAGTCCAGGAGTGTACTTCTGTCTGACTGCGGTGTTCTCAGATTAGGTGACGTAGGGGCTTTCATTTCCTCTCTGTTCCTGGTAAGTGCACCTGGACAAGGTGTACGTGGAGGGTGGGAAGTAGGACGCTACATGATGACCTTAGCAAAATGAAATAGCTGTCTCCTACAATGAAGTTTACCCAAAGCCCTGCATCTTGAGGGCTAAGGGGTAATTTCCCAGATGAATAAGGTGGGGGTCACTGTTTGGTTCTCAGATTGCTGGTCATCTGTGTACGTCTCCACTGGCCAGGTCTCTGGAGGGGACAAGATGAGGGTAAGACTTCAAAGCCCTCAAATATGCTGCTGCCCCTCTTCATGGATCAGTCCCCACTCAACTTCCCATCTGTCAAGCACTGTGACTTCCTCATGGGACTGGGTACATCTCCAAACTCTGTATGCAGTGACCTTGGTACACGGGCTAAGCTCCCATGCCTTGCCTGCTGATGCTACTTTGTGCGAACAGGTGCCGGAGAGCACCTTGCCCAGCAGAGCTTGGATTGGCTGAGCATTGCCAGCTGTCTGCCATTACCCCTTCTGGGAAAAAAATCTATTATTGCGGAGCCTGATCTGCTCCCAGATGGAGAGCTAGCAATTACCATTCACTGGGTAGCCCTGAGCTTTTTCTGTGCTTTTAGGGGCAGAAGCAACTGACTGAAGTGTTAAGCTCATTAAATCTACCCCATGTGGTACAGATGTCATGGGCCTCCCCACTCTAGGACTCAGGTAGGATTACCCAGCTGCACGCCCAGCACACAGGTGTTTTCCTGGACTCACACATCCTGACCTCCTGACCACTGCCGCTGACAAAGGCTATGTGGCCAGTGTCCCCAGCCATGGTCACGGCCCTTGGCCGGCCACTAAGATGGGATTAACTTGTGCTTCCCCAAATTACCAGGCCCTCTTGAGGGGCTGGTGCGTCAGGCGGTGAATTCTGTGTCCCACATGTATCGAAATCAATCCAGGGCATTCCAGGACGTCTCCTGGTGCTGACTGCTGGGAACAGGGATCTTCACAGCATCCGTCCATGGTTGGACTCCTGACTGTTCAGAACATCTGTGGACATGGTCTTCATATAGCCCCTATTCAGGTTACTTTTGTTCATTTTTCTAAATGTTCTCCCACCCCTTTCTCAGAGATAATTATTATTAAAGTGATACATATGGCCCTCCAATTTTTTCTGTGTGAAAACACATGCCTATGTCTCTCCTCTTATCATTTATTTATCTACCCATGTATTTTTTTAAAAAAGATTTTATTTATTTTTATTTTTAAAGAGAATGGAAAGGAGGGAGAAAGGGAGGGAGAGAAACATCAATGTGAGAGAGATACATCGATTGATTGCCTCTGGCAGGCCCCAAACATGGAGTGGGCCTGCAACCCAGGCATGTGCCCTGATCGGGAACCGAACCAGCGACCTTTCAGTCCATGGGTAGGCACTCAATCCTCTGAGCCACACCAGCTGGGGAATCTACCATCTATTGATCTATCATCTATTTGTCTTTACATACCTACACACATACACATATACAAGTAAAAACAGCCGTCCAGGTTTCAAACCTTGTATATTCTCATGTTAGGATTCTAGGTCTCCGGAAAGTGAGGGCCAGCTCTCTCTTCAACTATTTGCCTCTAAACCATCAGCCCTCCTCTTGCATGAAGGTCAGTATCACTGAGAACCAATGAAGAAAGCTACCTGTGAGCTCTGCCCTCCCCGTGGGCCTGGCACTGGGGCTCCTCTCCTCAGGAGTCCAGGACAGAGCTGCCACTATGCAGTAGGTGCCCTTCCTACTATGCGGGGGGCACCATAGGCTCAGAGCAATGTGCCCGATTTCCCAGAGTTGGGGAGTGGCTGGGCAAAGTTCAGCCCCAGGGGTCAGACTCCGGGTCATGCTTTCCAGGGTGAATGATCAGTGCATCCTCACTCGATTGCAATTCCTTGGGAGGGACTTAGTGTTTTTTATCATATTTTATTTCTTATTCTTAGAGCGGGGAGCCAAGTCTCTCATTTTTGGTCACTCTCAGCTTAATGGTTGAGCCTCAAACTAAAACTTACTGGTGACAAATAGTTTCTCAAGTATTAGGAGAAAAACAAAACAAAAATAAACACAAAGATAAAGAAAACCTTCAACTGTATGCTTACTTGCACTAAGAACATTTACTTGAACCTCGATCACAAAAACCCTAATTTTTTCCTTTTATAGATGTAATTGTCACATATGTTCATTATGAATTCATAATGAGGGCTCAGGACAGATGGTGTGGATTTAAAATGACATATGTCACAAGCAATGCTTGTCTGTGTGGGGCTGCTGCTGCCCTCGAAGGCCCTGTGGGGGGTTCGGGGGGGCGTTCTGGGCGTGTCTGGGGCAGACCTGGCTTGCCTGGGGCTGGGCCAAAGTTTCCTGGGCACGGGCCACATTGAGCTGGATCTTGGAGCAGGCTTGGAGCTGGTCCCTGTGAATGTCCTAAGGATGCTGCAGTGGCCAGAGGGGTGGGAGCCCGAGGACTTATCTAGTCAGAATTAGCTTAGGCAGAGTCATGCAGGGGATGGGCAGGACCTGTGTTCAGTGTCAGAGACACCCTCTCAGGGTCCCCGTCCCATCTGCCCCACTGAGGGAGCCTGCAGCCGGCCCTGCAGGGCTTGGCCCAGCTCCTCCTCTGAACCCATCTTAATTCAGTGAGACCGTTCTGCTTTCTCTCATGCCCAGGGTTGGGGAGCGAATGGGGCCCTGACATCAGTGATCCGATGTACTAGTTTATGCTAATACTATGGAGTGAAGTGTCACCCGTTGTCACGTGTGTTGTGCTACTTCATCCACACACAATCTAAGTAATACACAAGTGTATGCGTTTGGAATCTCATTCTAAGGGAGAGACACCAGATTTGAATGAAGCTATCCAATCGCAAAGCCCATGAATTATCTAATATAGTCTGTTGCTAGTGTTAGGTTTTGTTAAAGATTAAATCTGTAATTCTCTTCTGTGAGAATATGCGAAAAGTCTCTGTGACTTTCTCAGGAGATTTGTAGAAGTGAAAACAGGTTAGGCAGGTGCCTATCAAATGGTGGAACCTCAGTTTTGAGCTGCGACAGTTCCCGTGGTTGGAAACCTGTCCAAATGAAATCCTCAAAACACATCACAGGCACTGGGCTCCCACTTCGAGGTGAGCTTGTGTGGGTTCTCCCATGCTCCCCTTCTCTCCACCGGACCAGCTCAAATCTGCCATCGTGCGCATTGTGAGAATGCGGGAAACCTTGCAGAAAAACCCTGGTTCGCTGATGTCGGTGCCCCATTCTCTCCCCAACCCTGGGTGTGAGAGGAATCATGCTGAGCCTCTTCGTGTGCTCACCTGACCAGTCAGACAGGATGTAAGCAGGTGGTTGAACAAAAGCGAAATCTGGGGAGTGGGTTG
The DNA here is from genome assembly GCA_004027735.1 of Carollia perspicillata. Taxonomy (NCBI): domain Eukaryota; kingdom Metazoa; phylum Chordata; class Mammalia; order Chiroptera; family Phyllostomidae; genus Carollia; species Carollia perspicillata. The sequence goes on from PVKM010052522.1 coordinate 8,448, forward strand.
CACCTGCAGAGGCCGTATACTTGAGCTTCCTTTCAAACCAAAGATCCTCTTGCAGGTAGGAATGTTTAAAAAACCACATCAATAGGTAACTATCATTTCTCCCACATGCCAGTGCTGAGTGCTACTAAAGGAAAAAAGGGAAAGTAGTAAATCATGTGCGTGCTGCCAGGTTGTACTCATTGATTTAACGTATATATTGTGGAACTTTATTTACGTGAAATGCGCCTCCCAGACTGCAATATTTTGAGACTCTCTCTTGCCATGCGGAAGGTCATAAACATTTGGTCCCTGTTGTTTTCACAGGCTATTGAAGAGTTTGTAATGACTTAGCTTTCCTGGAAAGAGGCAGCCATATCGCACCTCACAGGCATCACGGTGTGGCCGTACGATGGCATGGCCCTGCTCCAGAGGTGGGTGGGTGCCAGGGTCCATGGACTCTGGTGCTGTCCTGGCATCTGTGCCACCTCAGGCAACCCGTCACCGCTCAAGCATCGTTATTTATCTGTAAACATGAACACGGAGAAATCTGTTCTTCTTACTTCAGAGAAATGTCGTAAGATCCAATGAGAGAACATGGCCCAAAGCCTTCTGTAAATTGTAAAGTACTTGACAAATACCTGCAGTTTCTAGAATGTCATATGATTAGAGGGTTTCGCAACATCAGCACTGCTGACATTTTGGGTGGAATAATTGTGTTTCGGGAAAGAGGGCTGTCCTGTACATTATAGGGTTTTAAAAAGCACCCCTGTCTTTGACCCACTAGACGTCAGTAACATGCTCCCCCCATACCTTCCTCCATTTAGTTATGATGACCAAAAGTGTCCCCAGACATTCCCACATGCTCCATAGGGGGCGAATCCCCCCAACTGATTGGGTGACCGTTACTTGACCATTACTTAAACTCCCTACACCTTGGTCTTCTCATCTGTGGACTGCGGATAATAACAATCGCACCTACCTTATAGGTATTTCTCATTGTGAGGATTAAATGAGACAATGCACATGAGCAGTAAGCACAATGCATACTCCCCATGGCAGACAATTGGGAGTTATTTGCTATCATTTCAAGAGCATGAGCATAATGCTCCTTTTGAATAGGAGGATAATCCTGCTCAGCCACCATCCACAGAACATGCACTCAAGAGTCTAGGGAAGAAACAGCGATGGATTTTCTCCAGAGCACTCCTGGGCACGTGATCTGAAATGGACACTGGTGTGTGGCTTTCCTGTGTCAAGCTATCTTTGGAGAGTGCAGGATTCTGGCCTCCCTTCCTTACCTCTGTCCTTTTGCCGAATAGCACCATCTAGTCCAGTTCCCCCCGGTACTCTGCTAGGTTTTTGTCTCTTTTTCCTGCTCCTCCTGATCTGCTTCTAAGACAGGATCTGATCAGCTCATTCAGGCCAGAGAGGGCATGTCTACAGAGCTTAAAATGTATTCTTCAAAGGTGCATTTGAAGATTTTAAAAGCATTTACTTCAAGCACAAATAGACCAGTAAACTCCATATTTAAGGGGCAAAGTTGCCTTGGAGACCTTTCTGTGTGTGCTGTCCTCATCCCGTTGGTCCTGAGAGCAGCCTGTGGTGAGGAAAAGAAGCCTGCAAGATGGTGCATCTGGGACACGAGCTCAGTGTTAGTGTTTCTGAGGTCGGGGAAAGGTACGCTGTTGTTGCTAATTAAATTTAGGAGCTCATAAATGACTCTTCTATTCTCCTGCATTTGGCACAACAGATACAGAAGTCAAAGATGAAGTTCAAAACATCATCTGTTTGGAGATAAAACAGTTTCAAGT
>PVKM010052523.1:0-10224 GCA_004027735.1 Carollia perspicillata
GTGTTCACAGGGCCACATGGTTTTTAAAATTTGAAAAATATATTTTTATGGTCTTAAAGAGCTGCCTCCCCGCAAAATGTACAAGCCTAAGGTGCCACGAAACCTAGCTCCTTTTGAGAACGCCGTTTTCCTTCTGTGTAGCACTGAACGCGTTGCCGAGTAGCCACATACGTTTTCTCATTTGATTCCCACAGAAACCCAGGATCTTAAACACGAGAAGTCTGCACGAAGCCTTTCCAGGTTGGACGACCTGCTTAACGACACCACAGCAGCCAAGTCACTCTGCTAGAACTTGAAACAGGTGCTCTAACTCTAAATTCAATCTTTCTGCCGTATCATTCCGGTGAACCACGGGTTGTCTTGGCTTGAGAGCTGCGAAAGTGACTCTTACAAAAGAAATTTTCATATTCTAATAAAAAGTTTTAACATTATTTTCTTTGACTTCTTGAGTGTAAGTATGGAACATTACAACAAATTGTGGTTCAAGTGGATTGTGAAAGTCACTTTCATACAACGGGCAAAAGAATATTTACCGGTTTGAATTGAGTTATCGATCTGCCAAACTCTCATTTGGAAGGCCACACCAGCTCCAGAAAGTAACAATTTCGTGTTGGAATTCGTGAGAAAGATGCCCTGCTGAACATCTAAAGAAAAGGCTTGTTCTTTTTTTGTTTGTTTGTTTAAGCTCTGTTTAACCCAGTGATATATGGACCTATAGGAACATATTTTTGTCATATCTGGAATCTAGATATATATATATATATTTCCTGAAAAAATATTACCTCTCTCTTTTCTTTCCATTGCATATTTTCCTTTAACAGATTCATCATGTGGTCTGAATACAATATCCACCCTTGTCAAGCATGAACAGAGCAGCGGACAATTCCTTTTTAAAAGCACAATGCCCTACCAATGCCTTTAAAAAATCCATTAAAGAATATCTCACCAGGCCCATGAGAGCATTACAATAATTGCTTCTCTTACCCAGGTGAGAAAAGAACATATCTGTCAACCAAAGAAGTGCAGAAGCAATTAACACCTCAACACTCTACTGGGAAATTGCTCCAATTAAAGAAATAACAGGGATGCTTCGTGGTTATTGTATTGCTAATATTTAGTTACTAGCATGGCTGCAGAATGCCTCAGTCATTCTTATCCACCCTCCCCAATGCAGCAGGGCCAGGAGCTAGTCAGGGTGTATTTGTGTATTGGCATGTGTGGCACATGTAGTGCTTTGGTCACATTTTTCAGAAGCTGGACGCACACAAAAGGCTGGTATATGCAGTGATGAAATCAACACGGTAGGTGGTCCCTGGCTGGTGTGGCTCAGTGGACTGAGTGCTGGCCTGTGAACCAAAGGGTTGCTGGGTCGATTCCCAGTCAGGATACATGCCTGGGTTGTGGGCCAGGTCCCCAGTAGGGGGCGCACAAGAGGCAACCACACATTGACATTTCTCTCCCTCTCTTTCTCCCTCCCCTCTGTCTAAAAATAAATAAATAAAATCTGAAAAAAACCATATGCATAGATGAATCAACATGCAAGGCTACGTGTGCCTTACGTCAGTAACTACTCAGGTATTAAAAGCACAACTGGATTGTCTGCAACCACAGTGAAACTGCCTTATCTGTCCTCTTCAGAGGCTGGGCTCCTAAACAGAGAGTTTATATTTACCAAGCCTCTGTACCACCAGCGGAGGCATGTGACTGAGCTGGGCAGTCAAACAGATAGATAAAAACCCTCGCTCATCAGCAGCAAGATCTAGATCTCTCTAGAAGTCCGATCCATCATCTTTCCCACTTCAGGGAGACTCCCAGTAATGTTATATACAGACTTTACTGAGTGCCAGCTGGGTATACAAACCTGATTGGGGTTCTGAGAGATACAGAAGCTGAAAATAGGGCCTGGGCTCCTGACAATCTTCGTGAAGTTGAATGTATTTCTTTTCTTCCTCCCCACTCCCACCCCGACCCTACCATCAAAGCTTGGGTATAAAAAGGACCGATGTCACTTCTAGAATTCCTGGAGGAAATCATGTAGGGAAGACTAGTGCCCATTTTTGCACAGGTGAAGTCAGGTAAAAATGAAAAAGCGTGCACGAGGAAAAGCAGCCATGAACCTGCAAGATGCTGGAAAAGACTTTCAAGGAGGGCAGCTGGTCCACCTGGGCTGGCGACGGAATTAAATCACAGATAATCTTAAGTGTCACGTGGCTCAAGACTTACCTCCTTTTAGTTTTTATTATGTGCCTCTAGTCATCACCCAGTGCTATCTGAATAGCCCCAGTGTGCTCTCAGAGAGCTGCCTGTGTCTTCTTCAGATAGTTTCAATGAACAGTAACTACATTTATTATGCACTTTACGTGTGCTAGGCCTCACTCAGTATGCTGTGTGGGACAGACTCGAGGTGGTTCATCCTTCTTTCTAACTCCTGATCACAAGCCCTTGTATTGTCCCCTTTTCTTGAGTATAGATGTGACCCGCACTTGCATCTAATCAGCAGAACATGGCAAAGGTGTTGGGATGTGTGTGTTCTTCGTGGGCTTGGAGGGAGCAGGCAGCCGTGTGGGGGCTGGAGGTGGCCTCTGGCTGAGAGCCGGCAAAAGTGCGAAGCCCTGAACTGAATTCTGCCAGCCACCTGAGTGAGCAGGAAAGCAGAGCCTTCCTCGGCCAAGTGTCAGGTGAGACTGCTGCCCCAGCTGACACCCAGACTGCAGCTTTGTGAGACCCTAAAGGGAGGGCCAGATGGTCATGCCTAGGCTGCTGACCCACAGAAGCTGTGAGATAATAAATGTGTGTTGCTTGCAAGCTGCTAAGTTTTGGTGATGTTGTTACACACCAACAGATAACTGATATTCAGTGGCTCATCCTTATCCACAGGGCAAGTTCCAGATCACCCCAGTGAATGCCTGAACCCTCAGGTAGAACTGAACCCTGTATATACTGTTTTTTCTATACATACATTCATACCTTTGATAAAGTTTAATTTATAAATTAGGTGCAGTAAAAGATTAACGATGAATAATTAAATAAAACAATTGTAACAATATCCTGTAATAAAAGTTAGTGAATGTAGTCTCTATATATGTTTGTCTGTGTGTCTACCTACCTCCCTACCTGTCTACGTAATGTCTTTCAGAATATCTCGCTCATCTTTTCACTTAAAGGAAGCACCTCGTGGGTCCTTGTCAGCATATCTGATTGCCAGCATCACTACTTTTGCGCTTGGGAGCCATTATTAAATAAAATAAGTATTACTTGCACATAAGCACTGTGCTAGCATGACAGCCGATCTGCTGACTGAAGTGGATACTGAGTGACTAATGGGTGGGTAGTGGCACAGTGCGGATGCGCTGGGCAAAGGGATGATGAGTCACACCCCGGGCAGGCCTGAGCAGGACGGCATGGGACCGCATCACACTACCTGGAATGGTGTCCAATTTGAAACATAGGAGTTGTTTATTTCTGGAATTTTCCATTTGATACTTTTGGACTATGGTTGACCATGAGTAACTAAACCTGCAAAAAGCCAAACCATGGACGGGGGGGTGCTACTGTAGATGCTTTCTGTGCATTGACTCATTTAGTCCTCATTACTCTCTCGCTTCACACAATGGGAAAATTGATACATGAAGCATGAAATTAAGCATAAAATTAAGCAACGAGTCTACGTCCACATAGCAGTAGGTGGCAGGGCTGGAATTCAAACAAACAGGCTTACTCCAGAGCCTGTGTTCCTATCTGGTAAGGTTTGCTCCCGTTCTCCACGTCTTAGATGTTCTTCCAAATCTCACTCGCTATAACTTAGCCTTACAGCACGGATCAGAAATCCAAATGCAGGCGTTAAATCAGATGCACTAAATAACTAAGCAAACTGTAACCTGAGCAGTAGGGTGTGGACGTGAAATAGAGTGGGGAGGAACAGATGCTGGCCCAACAGCACGTCCGCAGGCTGCCCTCAGCCAGTGGAAGGACGCCGGTTGGTGACTCTGACATACGAGCTCTAGTTACTCCTCTGAGGTCCCGGAGAGCACGCTGACTCCTCTTCCGTGCCACTTGGAATACCGAAACCCAGTTGTCATGTTTGTTTCAAATCTTCTATTTTCTCTTGTTTATGTGAATGGCAAGATCCTCACCTTTTTGTTCTTTCTTGCAGGTGGTCTTCCTGACATGTGTATAAATATTGAAGAGGTTTTGGCTCTGTGTGGTAACAGCCATCAGAAACGTCTCCTTCTCCATCGGCTGGGGTGGGTCTGGGAGGCCCACAGAGATACAGTTCTGATGGTAGCTCTAACCCACTAATAGTCCTCTTGTCATTATAATATTTTCAAAGAAATTACCAAAGTATTACACAAACACGTTTCAGTGCAAGATTCAAATGATACATAAGCATATGGAGCAAAGCCACACTCCCCCTCTACTCCCATGTCAGAGAAAACCACCACCGGTGTTCGTGTCCCACTTTTCATTCTCTGCTGAGACACTAGCATTTCATCTAAGTTGTATTAAACAATGCAGCGGTACTTTCAATCTACCGATATGTCTTGGAAATCTTTTTTAAAAAATATTTTTATTTATTTATTTACTTTTAGAGAGAGGGGATGGGAAGGAGAAAGAGTGGAAGAAAAACATCAATGTGTGGTTGCCTCTCGTGAGTCCCCTGCTGGGAACTGGCCTGCAACCCAGGCATGTGCCCTGACTGGGAATCGAACCGCGATCGTTTGGTTCACAGGCCCGCGCTCAATCCACTGAGCTACACCAGCCAGGGCTGTCTTGGAAATCTTTTAATGACATGACCTATACATCTACCTCATACTTTTTTCCAAAGAGTTTTCTATTTCTTAGAATGGCTGCATCCTAGTTTGTTTAAAGAATTCCTCTGATATTATCCTAGAAATATTAGGCTTTTCCAATTTTTACTAACAAGCAATGCTTCAATGAACATCTCTGTAGACACTGACTTGCTGGCACATTTTATTCCCAGTTCTGCCCATTTTCATGGTCAGCCATACAACCATGGACTGGCTGGAGGGACCTTCGTATCCCACTTTGTAACGATGAGGAACCTGTGCTGGGAGAGGACCCTTCCTATTGCTATAGCCACCCTCCTGCAGAGTCAACGATGCTTGCCTCAGAGACAGTGAGCAATGGAAAAAGTGGTCACTGGGGGCTACTTCCATTTTTTTTCAGAGCATTGCTTCATCAGATTGAGATAATTCTTAAAAATTACCACATCTTATAAGTAGGTAAATATGGTTACATCTTTGTGCACAGATGTGAGGATTACTGTAGGATATATTCCTACAGTCGAAAAGTGCATATATTTTTAAACATCTTGATTGATGTTACCAAAGTGCCTTCCAAAAATAGGCATTCCTACCAACAGTATATTAGTGTTATTATCTTTCTGTGTCCTCAATAGCACTTGACCAGCGCTGGCTAGAGTAGCTCAGTGGATTGAGTGCAGGCCTGTGAACCAAAGGATCAATAGCACTTGACCATAATCATCATTTTTAATATCTGCCATTTTATTTTTTGCAAACTCCTAGTACTCTTTTCTCTTTATTCCTGGTGCCTGCAGAACAGAAGAGGAGTTGTTGTCATCGTAATTACTACCACCTTCATCTGTCGTCCTAGAAAGAACAGCTACTAAAACATGTCTTATTAGAATATGGACAACTTTATCATGTGAGAACTATAGCTAACAGGAGGTGTTAGGAGCAACTGGAAGAATTTTTCCAAGTTCTTCAGGCCAGGACAAGAACATGGGGGAAAAAACCTGCTGTTAGAAGCTGGTATAAAGTTACTTTTAGCATGGTGAGATGCTGAGCTATTTGACTCCCATGATGCATCTCCAGCGGCCCCCTAAGGGGAACAATATTAAACTAGAAAGGATAGAATTTTACACGAAAGTAAGGAGAAAATTATGCTCAAGGTAGGTAAAGTGACATTAAAAGAGTACCTTAGCAGTTTAAACTATATTTGAGTTTCTAGAGTCAGATAAATTACCTCCCAGAGAATTAAAAGAATGTGCAGATGTGATCATGAAACAAAGATAAAGATGAAAAATATGCCAGAAGGCTGGCAATGAGTGAGCATCTCAATTTCTACAATGAGGGGCTCTGGAAATCCTAGCTCTCTGGGACTGATGGCATGTTCTGGCAAAATTTTAAAAAGAATTATTATATCACGGAAGAACAAGGTATGCAAACCAACATTATGTATAAAGATAACATAATGTGGATGTAATATTTGAGTATTTCAGTGGGCTTTCAGGGACATCTGTCATGATAACCTGTGGGCAGAACAGAAAGTCTGTGGGGTTTATTAAGGATGCAAATTAGTGTTAATGAGGGAAGATCACAGTTTCTGGTGGGGATACTGCAGAGCTCTGTCCTTGGTACTGCAATGCTCAAAATTCTTCACACTCTTAGATGCTTATCAAACTTGTGGCCAATCTGTTGCTAAGAAATGTAGTTAACATATGTGGTGACCAGGAATTGAGACTACTTCCACCATGTTGAAAGGTGAGTTGAATCACTCGAGAGCTGGGTACGTAGCCGAAAGATTAAGGTAAACTCAACAACAGCTCTGTTGTTGGACAAACTTGGTCTTTTACTTAAGCCTCTGCGAACCTTAACTTCTTCCTCCGCAAAATTGGGATAATTAACTATTTACTTTGAATAATAAGTCTGATATATGACAGATGCCCAATGATTTTAAGTGCCCTCCATCCCCTCTTCTCAAATTTAAGTAGCTTAATATAATAGAAATAAACGTGCAGACAACTGAATGAAGGGCATGGAGTTGGCCAGCATTTTATAAAGTGTTACCACTCAACGGAGAAAGCCTGACTCTTAAGAGAAATTCATAGGGACAAGACCTATAAGTTTTAATTGACCAAAAGTTCAATATTAGTAAACATCATTATTTTATGTAAAATATAATCTTAATCTGCATTAATCGAGTAGAGCATCCAGGTCAGGGAAGGTAATGGTTTTCTTGTACTCTGTTACCTTCTGACCGCAGCTGGTGACAGGGTTCGGTTTGGGCTCCCACATGCTAAGAAGCATGGAAAAACTGCAGAAAGACGATCGGGTTGAGGAAAACATGCCACAGAAAGCAAGGTGGAAGGAAGGAACATGCTTTACATGGTTAAACAACAATGACTCAGGGAAGAGATAACAGGTACATTAAACTACCTGAAATACTTACTTTGGGGAAGTTCAAAATAATCAGAAGAGCCAATGGGTGGAGGTACAGGGTAGGAAACTTCAGCCCATCAGCATGTGGAATACTTTTTATAGGCAGACATATAAACGATGGGGGTTACCTTCTAAGATAGTGTTGCCTGTCTTTGAAAATATTGAAAAATATTTTATTTATTTAATTTAGAGAGAAGGGGAGGGAGAAAGAGAGGTGGAGAAACATCAATGTGTGGTTGCCTCTCACACAACCCCCCTAACTGGAGACCTGGTCTGCAACCCAGGCATGTGCCCTGACTGGGAATCGAACCAGTGACACTTTGGTTGACAGACTGGCACTCAATCCACTGAGCCACACCAGCCAGGGCCTGTCTGTGCAAATATTGAAGCAAAAGAAGTTAGTGGTCGTTTTTCTCCTATATTCAAGGTGAAAAGTAGAGGGAAAAATGTGTGTGCATGCATAGGAGTGTGTGGTAAGAATGATAATAGTATTAACAAGCTATACTTCTTACGTCCTGGAAGGGTTGTGAAGAAGAAATGAAATGATATTTATGAAAATGCTTAGTCCAATACTTGGAACATAGCACGAAGTGAATGGCAGCTAGTATTTTTGTAACTATCTCCAGCTTCTTCCAATCTCGTTTTGTAGATTCGGTTACTCTGGTGATCATCACATTCTTGTTATTCCCTAGGCTTTGGGTTAATATTGTTCAACGGCTGTTTTCTCTTTTAATATTTCCTTTAATTTTATAGCAAAAGCTCTGCATACTTTTCATCCCCATTCCAATGACCCCTTTCTGAAACTACAAAGCAACAACTACTTATCAATATACTGATAAAGTGTATAGCACAGGGATTCTCAAACTCATTTCTTCTGAGAAGAATCCAAGCCAGTGTTTGCAGAGTACAGTGCATACAAACATTGGTGCATGTATTGGATGGGGGCACATAAACCTTTAAAAATTTTTCAGAGTTAAAGAATTAAAATTTATATTAGAAAAATATAATAAGCATATCAAATAACAGATAATAAAGGTTAGGATAAAACTAAGTAAAATAAAAGAGTGAACCAATTTAAATTTATCTAAAATCATGCTAATTATAGTACAGGTGGAAGATGACATATAACAAACATTATGAAGATGACATGTGAGCGACTGGAATTTGGGAGGCTGTTCTAAGTCATGGAAGCCCAATGGGTATGACAGGAGTGTTAATGGGCTCAACTGCTCTGTTCTACAGGAAGCTGTGTGAGATGTTTCTTCACTTTCCCTAATGCCCATCAATGCTACTTGTACCCTGACAGATTTTGTAAGGTCACTTCATTAAAAAAAAAAAAAAGCCTGGATTGAAGGTCCCTAATCCACAGAGTGGGAGACTTAATTTCTCTTTAGTGCAAAGTAAGAGGAAAAAGACTTTTTCTTGGTAGCTCTTGAGCACATATCCTTGAGTGTCTTGTAAAATGTTCCTCAGACACTGAAAAGCTGTGGTGGCCATTGTCAGTATCACTCAGTCTGATTACTGTGTGTATCCAGACCATGACACTGACCAAATGCCACCACTCTTGTAAGAGAAGGGGCCCTGGAAATATCAAGGCACAGTACCAATTCACTACAAATAATTTTGCCCTAAGTTGCATGTTGGGAAAGTTATTGTTTAAAATCAGTTGCTGGACATGTACCAGTTTATTATATTTCACCCACGTTTACTAAGGTGTGAGAGAAGTTCAAACATAATAGACTGTCATTTCTCCGAACCACTAATGAAAGCTGCAGCACAGAACACACAAATCAAGCACCTTGCACGGCCCAGTTCTATGGAGAACTCACTATGTACAACCAGCCAAACGGAAGGCGGATCCCTTCTTGGGGGTGAATCCCTAATGTGTACCTGCCATAACAAGTAATAAGTTCTGCTTTGCATCACTCTATTTAAAGACTCCGGCTATTTTTGTAATTTTTTAGCCTTTTTTCATAGCTGAATGCTTGAATAAATCATTTTCATCCTGTCAATTTTATTGTTAAATTGTGCTCAAACTTTCTTCTAAGGTATGATAGGACTGCACAGGCATTTTCCTGCTCAAACAGAAACAGATGAGGCTGGGGGGAAACTGCTGGCCTTCAGAATTCTCTGTCTTCTAGCTGACCTATATTTCATCCATTAGGGTTGGGCAGTGTGGGATTTCCATAGAAATGTCAATATTTGGTGCAGCCTCAAGGCCAATGTGCACGGCATGTGAGTCATAAAACATAAGGTAACAGACTGTGGTGCACGGTTCTGTAGGAAAGTAGACTAGTCCTAAGGTAACAGAGGCTTCATGAGAAAGCCTGCCTGCTGACCTTTGCCTGCTCATTCATTCCACAACTAGTAGTTGCATACCTACCATTTGATAAGCACTGTTCTATGCACTGGAGATATAAAAGTAAAGAAGACATATAAAGTACCTGTCTTTGGGGAGCTTACATTTTAGTGAGGGAATGAGAAAAAAAATCTGTTTATTTCAGATAGTGATAAATACTATGGGAAACACAAATAAATAAACAAAATGGAGGGTGGGCAGAATCTCACACAAATCTTCAGTGTTACCAAGAGATACAACTTTATGGCCTTAGAAAGGTCTCTCTAAAGAAATAATATAGTATTGCCAGTTTTTCTTTTTTTTTTTTAGAATACATAATCTTTGTTATATTTTTCCATTACTATTTAGGCCCCTTATAACCCTCCCCCAAGCAATCACCACCCTGTGGTCCATGTCCATGACTCCTTTTTTTATTTTTGCTCAATCTTGCCACCCCTAAACCTCTCCATCGTCCCCCCTCCCCACCAACAAGCTGTCATCTGTTCTTCATCTATGAGTTTGTCTCTGTTTTGCTTGTCACTTCAGTTTGTTCATTAGATTCCACATATGGCCAAAATCAAATAGTATTTGTCTTTCTCTGACTGGCTCATTTTATTTAGCATAATGTCCTCCAGGTCCATCCATACTGTTGCAAAGGGTAAAACTTTCTTTCTTATGGTCAAG
>PVKM010052524.1:0-10234 GCA_004027735.1 Carollia perspicillata
GGCATGTGCTTTCCTGCAGTCACCAGGCCCACCTCTCCAACCTCAGCTGCCTTCACTGGCGGCAAATGGCCTGCTAGTGTGAGTTGTTTCCCGGTCAGGGAACCAAATGTTGCGGAAAAACGAACTCTGACACGACGTGGGGTCGACAAAGTGAGAGCTTTATTAACGCATGCAGACCCAGAGGAGACAGCCTCCAAATTCTGGGCACCAAGGAGGGGTCAGGCAGGTGATTAAATACTCTTGTAGCAAGGCAGAAAGAGGTGGGGTCACGTGGTACAAGCAGGAATGTGGAAACCAAGGATACAGAAGCAGAGGGCAAAAATTATCTGGGTCCGGGACAAAGAGATAGCAGGAGATTATTTGGGTCTGAGACAGGGAGTCAACTAGTCAGCAGGTGGTTGTCTGGAGTCTGGAGGCCACCAGGGAGTTATCAGGGGTCCGGAACAGAGAGCCAGCAGGGGAGTAAATTATCTGAGGCCTGCTGCAGGTGGCTTATCTGGGGCCCAAGGCAGAGAGTTAGCTTTATTTCCTATGACAGATCCAAGAAATAGTAGCGAAAGGACAATAATAGTTATGCAAGTCTTAAAAACTTGATTAAGGGTTAATCATTAAAGAAAAAAATTATTTTGTATGGCAGCAGTTTATTCACTACCATTCATGTATAGAAGTTAATTGTAAGAATTGATCACAACTTATCTATTCTACTTAGGTAGATATTTGATTTATAATAATTATTGCAAATGATGCTATGATCATTCTATGTGAGTCCAATTTATCAGGCATGTTTTCCATGCTGTTGTCCTAAAAATCTTTTGCCTTCTTTTTAAGTTCTCAAAATATTTATAAGAATAATGGGTAAATTCTTGTTTTCTATGATCTCATTGACTCATATCCTTTCACCAAGTTTAAGAAGGACTTGGAAATTTTTCTAATACAAAATACATTAGTATTTAAATAGGGATTGTGCTGTATCTATAAATTGCTTTGGATAGTATGGACATTTTGATAATGTTAATTCTTCCAACCTATGAATATGGTACATGCCTCAATTGTTTGTATCTTCCTTAATTTCTTCCTTCAGTACTGTGTAGTGTTCTGAGTACAGGTATTTTATCTCCTTGGTTAGGTTTGCTCATAGATACATTATTTTTGTTGTTGCTATATCAAATGTGATTTTCTTCCTGATTTCTGTTTCTGATATTTCATTGTTGGTATACAAAAATGCCTTCAATTTCTGAATATTGACTTTGTATCCTGCTGTTTTGCCAAATTCGCTTATTAGGTCAAGCAGTGTTTTGGTGGAGTCTACCCTAAGGATTCTGAAACACTAATTCAAAAGAATCTATGCACCCTAATGTTCATAGCAACATAATTTACAATAGCTAATTGGTGGAAGCAACCTAAATGCCCTTCAGTAAATGAGTGGATCAAAAAACTGTGGTGTATTTGCATAATAGAATACTACACAGCAGAAAGAAAAAAGGAGCTCCTACCTTTTGCAATAGTGTGGATAGAACTGGAGAGCATTATGTTAAGCGAAATAAGCCAGGTGGTGAAAGACAAATACCATATGATCTCACCTATAAGAAGAACTTAATCAACAAACCAAACAAGCAAACAAAATATAACCATAGACATTGAAATTAAGAACAAAGTGACAGTGACCGAGGGGAGGTGGGAGAGGATAACAGGTAAAAGGGGTATGGGTTGTCAAGGAACACATATAAAAGACACATGGACAAAGCCAAAGGGAGGTAGTATCAAGGATGGGAGGTGGGGATGAATGGGGTGGGGAGGATTTGTGGGGAGGGGAATGGAGACAACTATATTTGAACAATAATAAAAAAATTTTAATAGGTTTTTCTCAGACTTCTTGAAGTAGTATTAGCTGAGAAACACAGATGTTTGTTACCCTGTTGGCATTCTGTAATTACATGCAATGCGTACTGTAAACCATCAAGATCCTGGCTCATAAGTCAAATTTTTGGGTCTTTCTGTGTATTAGCAATGAGGAAAGTGGCAGCAGATGGTGTTACCCTGGCAACGGTTTCTCTAACTCACCAGTATCTGTCAGTACCTGCTAGAAGGTTTCAAACATCCAAGCAGTTTAATTCCTTTGATAAACTTGTTGAAAAAACAGCAGAGAAGATCAGTTTGGGAGAAAAGGCTTTCTAAAATTATCAGTCTTACTGTATCCAGTTCATTTGGAGAGCTTATGATTTTATCAGAGGTTCAGAATTGAATCACTTCTAATGCATCATAAACTGAACATAAGTAGCTCTTGCTGTCCATTGGCTGGTTTGCTCAGAGAGGCAGTGGTTAAAATGACACGGATATGAATATCAGCTTAATTAACACTTAAGCTAAGTAGTTGTATTCTGATGGTAACCAAGACGATAAGTGGGTCAGAGTATCTCTGAAATTGTTATACTGATCAACATTTATGACCACCTTGGAAAACTGCTTCAGTTTGGGTAAGTATCCCACCTTATGGCAGCCTGGGTTCTCTCAGAAGCAGATTGAGATGTTGTGCAGGGTGTTTATTAGGGAGTACTCTTGAGATAAACTTCTGTGTAAAGAAAGGAAAGGAAGAAGGACTGGACAGAGGAAGAAGTTGAACTCCGATTCTCCAAAGCCAGGATGCCTTTGCATTTTATCTGCATTGTGGAGAGTGGGCTGGATCTTCTTCCACGTGGACCAGTCATTGTATGGAGGCTGCTCCAGAAGTGGCAATGGAATGGAAGACTTGTTCAGTCATAGATAATTTCCAAAGAAAGTTAGGTGACAACTTTTTCAGGTTCTTTGAAAATGAGAAATAAAACTAAGAAACTCTGAAGAAGGAATGGATGAATCATCACAGGGTACACTCCATCAGCCATTCCAAGCACCTCTTGATGACCCCCAAATGACAATTTCTTCCACTAGTTTCAGGCTCCTGTCCTTACCACTACTAGAAGTGATTTTTTTTTAAATCTCTGGAGTCAGCTAATATCTTTTCACTAAAGCATTAGTAAAAAAAAAAAAAAAGTCCCAAAAAGAACGTGGCTGGGATTCATAGGTGACAGCAGATGTTAAATAATCCCTTTGCTTCAATGTTCTTAAATTTCCTCAAAATGTGTTAGTCTGGTATTGTGTCTCTGTTCAGGTACTGTAATTCCTCTTCCTTTGACTTCATTATTCATTCTGTTGTTCATCATTTACATGCTACATATTGTTCCATGTTGACAAATTTCCTCCTTAAAATAAGATTTCTATGCAAAATTTTATTGACTTCTGTCTGAATTTGTCAAAAGTAGAGTGTTGCAAATTCAGACCTTCTTCTCCCTTAATATAAGAGAGTATGGTATTCACTCAGTCTAGGGTTAAATAACACAACAGGCACTCAATAGGTGTTTATTGAACTTGATGAATCATACAAAATTTCCTCCCTGAAATGTGAGGGTCCTAACTATTTCTTCTTTATTTGCTGTTCTACTAATCTGGAAATGCATGAATTTCAGAAATTCAAAATGCTTGTGAAAATGCCCTTTTTGTGTTGTTGAATAACAAATGTAATTTGCATGCTTGAACTAATATATAGCATTGTTATTTTGTTGTTAATATTATTATTATAGGTGTTTTGCTTAAAATAATAATTGATGATGGCTAATTTAGGAAAAAAGATAATTTACTGTGAAATTATTAGTTGACACACACAATCAAATGGGAGGCCTGAGAAACAGTATTAGGTATGGGAGGTACTAGGAAATCTCCAGGGAGCCAATAAAAATAATTAATAGTCTCAAAGGGAATTCATCATTGGAATACATGTATGCATTCTGTTTTATTTATAATATTTTTCTTTTATAACTCCACTCAAAATTCAAATATTAGATTTGACAGAGGGGAGGTAGGAGGGGATAATGGAGGTCAAGGGGGAAGGTTTTAGAGGAACATACATAGAGGACACATGGACAAAACCAAAGGGGGTTGGATCAAGGATGGGAAGTGGGTGTGGCTGGGGTGGGGGGAGTGGTGGGAGGAAACTGGAGACAGTTGTACTTAAACAACAATAAAAAATGTGAAAAGAAAACAAATACTAGATTTGATTGATTCAGTCTGGTAATGTGCCTATTTCCTGCAAACACCATCATATGTCTCTTGATTCTTTTTATATTCCTCAGTCAGTGTTTCTCATCCCAATGAGTATCAGTGTAATCCCCCTAGATGTCCAAGTTAGAAATCTAGCTGTCCTGTAACATTTATATATGCAGCTATTGATGTAAATATAAATATATCTATTATAACATTTACTTACATATGCTAAGATTCTGTCTGCTTTTCTACTTCTCAACCTGACTCCTAAACCTGTACACATATAAAAGACTGCAAACTTTTATAACAGGGACTATTGTATCATGTCTATTTTATTGCATCTATATAATGTGGACACACAAAAACATTGGCAACAACAGAGGATATCTTTTTGTCTCCAACTACTCAAGAAATTCGAGTTACATTTCTATGCAGAGTTTAATATTTATGCAAAACTATAGGTACATATATTTTTGGAATAATACATGCACATATTAAAAATACTGTATCATATTAAAAGACTCAGAATGAAAACCAGAGTGTACTCTTATCAATGTCACAATCCAACGGCCTTGAAACAAACACTTCAAGCATTTTTAGCTATTTATGTGTCATTTTCTTGCACACATGTATATTGTGCTCATACTAACATCTCAAGTAACTAATGTTAGACTATGCACTGACTTCCTATTATGCCAAATATGGATACACACCTTCCTGATATTTTCTCTTTCAAAATCCTCCTATTGTAGGTCTGCCCCACTAGTATAAATTCCTTCGAAATTGCTATTATCTCTTTGTTTTTGTTTTTCTGAATCCTTTCTCTCTCTCTGCCTCATATGCTTATTTATTTGTTTTAAAGTCATTTTCCTTGCCCCCATCAAACTCCATTGCATTTACCTCTACATCTTTGGTGAACTGCTAATTGGAAAGCTGATTAGAAATTTTTGTTTATGTATATGGCTTGTTGCCAGGAAGTTATTATTTCTGAGCTCCTTAGTTTTCTCCTAGGATAACTGCAGAACCCCAGTTCGGATACTGAAAATCTAGCTCCTTGCTCTTCTGAGGCAGAAGGCAGAAAGATGCTCAATGTTCCACATTTGAATATGCAGATATACATTTGAGTTTCTTGGTTTAAATAGAATACCCAGTTCTAGTTTCTGCTATGACTGGTGCCCCTAATTACAAAACTTCACTGATTTATTTTCTCTGTAGAAAAATAGCCCCAAACATTTATTTCTTGCAGAGGTTGGAGAGTGGGTGGGCACATGATTGTGTATATACTGGGGGAAAGAATCTAGAAGTCTAATCACCACAGTTTGTGATAGTTTTACTCAGTCCATTTTTCCTACCACATGTCTTACCCAAGTTGTCTTTTATTGTGTCTCAAGCTTCTCAGCCTTTTGGGGTGTGTTCTGGGACAAATTGGCTAGCCTATTATTAATGTCTTTTTTAAGAAGTAACTTTTAACTTTCCACTTACCTTTTAAATGTCAATTGAATATTAAGAATTGCTTAATTCACATGTGATTGAATCATATTAAAGAGTTAGAGGGTCTTAACTAACATAGATACTTTCCCATTCACTCTGCTTACCTTTCATTTATTTATTCATGTAAACAACCAAAAATGTTATGCTAAGCACTATTTAGGAGCTTGGGATACAGTAGTGAAGAAAAGAGATTAAAAATATCTTTCTATATGGAGCTAATTTCTCATAACGTTTCATACCATGAGTTTTTTTTTAAGCAATATATTTCATTGTAGATAGTAAGACAATGAATAACACACAATTAATTGTATGTGTATTTTGATGGCAATATGTATTTTTCTACATCTATAAATGAAACCTGACAACACAAGAAGACCCAACATCACCTTCCACAGTTATATATCCTCTTTTATCTCTGCTACAAATTCCATTATTCTGATTTTAAGTTAATTATTGCCTTGATTTTCCTTAGAGACTTTTTCTGGATACACATATGAAATTACTATAATATATATTCTTCTGTGATTTACTCTTACTTGATGTTAGCTTTTCCAGATATTAATATATTTGCATAACTCTAGTACATTTATTCCCATTGAATTTGTATTGCACAATTCACTTTATTGTTAATGGATATCAGGATGTCTTTCATTTTTGGTCTGGTTTTGTTTCTTGCTACCACAAACAATGACTATATAAATATTCTAGCACATCTGTGCCATATGTAAGAATTTCTTTAGTATTTGTATGTAATAATGAAATTGCTGCGTAATAAGGTATACATACATTCACCCTAACTTGGTGGTACCAAAGTCTTTTCAAACTCTTCTGTAGACTGACAGTGAATGGAAATTCTTTCTGCTCTATGTTCTAGTCAACACTTCATAGTGATTTAACAAATTTTAACAGTGTGATTGGCAGAAATAAAATCTCACTCTGGATTTAAATTGCATTTCCCTAATTATCACCAGATTGCATATCATTTTTGTGTGTGCATGTACACATTTGTGGTTCATATTTGAAATTCCCATTTATTTCTTTTGTGCATTTTTAGAATAAGTTGGTTACTTTTCCATATTGATTTGGAAGACTTCTTAGTTTATTCAGGTTAATAATATGTTAAATATTTTGCAAACCTTTTTTTTCAAGTTTGTGTCTTAACTTTCCATTCTCTATTATTACTTTTAAGCAACAGAAATTCTTATTTTTAATTTGGTAGAGTTTATCAGTTTTTATGGTTTTTTTTTTGTCTTGTTTAAGAAGTTCTTCCTTCCTCCAAGACTGTAAAAATATTGCTGTACATTGTAATCTCAAAGTAGTTTAATTATGCCTATTAGCACAAAGTATTTACCTACCTGAAATTGAATTTTCTATATGGGGTATGGTTAATTCCTATTTATTTATTAATCTTTTATTGAAAGTCACTGTTCTCCTGTGACATAAACATGTACTTTCATATATAGGAAAAACTAGAAAACAGAATCATAAGCCAGTCTCACTCATTAATATAGATGAAAATACCAAAATAATTATTAACAATGGAACATGAGATGTATAAAAAATGATAATATATTATGGCCAGTTTGTGTTACTCCATGAATATAAATTTGTTATTTAAAAAATTACATTGTTATTTGTTGTTATTGTTATTATTTGTTATTGTTATATTTTATTGGTTACGTTATTACAGTTGTCCCATTCCCTCCCTTCACTCCCCTCCACCCTGCACACTCCCTCCCACCCACATTCCCCCGCTTTAGTTCATGTCCATGTGTCATACATATAAGTTCTTTGGCTTCTACATTTCCCATACTATTCTACCCTCCCCCTGTCTATTTTCTACCTACCATTTATGCTACTTATTCTCTGTACCTTTTACCCCTCTCTCCTCCCAATCCCCTGTTGCTATCCCTATGTGTGATCTCCATTTCTGCACTTCTGTTCCTGTTCTAGTTGTTTGCTTAGTTTTTGTTTTTGTTTTTGTTTTAGGTGTGGTTGTTAATAATTGTGAGTTTGCTGTCATTTTACTGTACATGTTTTTATCTTCTTTTTCTTAGATAAGTCCCTTTAACATTTCAAATAATCAGGGCTTGGTGATGATGAACTCCTTTAACTTGATCTTATCTGAGAAGCACTTTATCTGCCCTTCCATTCTAAATGAAAGCTTTGCTGGATAGAGGAATCTTGGATGTAGGTCCTTGCCTTTCATGATGAACAAATAATAAACAACTTCCCCAATCTGGCAAAGGAAATAGACTTCCAGGAAGTCCAGGAAGCTCAGATTGTCCCAAAGAAGGTGAACCCAAGGAGGAACACACCAAGGCACATCATAATTACATTACCCAAGATTAGAATGAAGGAGAGAATTCTAAAAGCAGCAAGATAAAAGGGGAAAGTTACGTACAAAGGAGTTCCCATCAGACTGTCTACTGATTTTACAAAAGAGACATTACAGGCAAAAAATAACAATGTAATTTTGATATTGAATTTATTTTAGCTTCATTAAACTGTTCCTTTTCTTTTTTTTTAACTGTTGTTTAAGTACAGTTGTCTCCATTCCCCACCACTCCCCAAACCCCAGGCATCTCCACCTCACACCCTCTATCCTATCTCCCTTTGGTTTTGTCTGTTTCCTTTTGTAGATATTCCTGAAAACCTTCCCCATTCTCCCCTCCCATACCCCCTCCCACCTCCTCTGGTTATTGTCAGTGTGTTTTTAATTTCCATGTCTCGGGTTATATTTTGCTTGCTTCATGTTTTGTCAATTAGGTTCCACTTATAGGTGAGATCATATGGTATTTGTCTTTCACTACCTGGCTTACTGCACTTAGCATAATGCTCTCCAGTTCCATTCATGTTGTTGCAAAGGGTTGGAGCTCCTTCTTTCTTTCTGCTGTGGGGTATTCCATCATGTGAATGGAGCATACTTTTTTATCCATTAATTTACTGATGAGCACTTAGGTTGCTTCCAATACTTGGCTATTGTGAATTGTGCTGCTATGACCATTGAGGTGCATAGGTTCTTTTCAATTGGTGTTTCAGGAAATAATAAACATAACATCAGTAATTTTAAGACAGAAAATAAATATTTAAATGCATCAGTAAAACATTTGGTAGTGCAGTGAAAATTGTAATAAAAGAGACAAATCTCATCAGCAGAAATTAAAATGAAAAATAACAGTTAATAATAATAAATAAATTGAGATGAGAAATAATAGTTAATAATAATAAACTGTTATAATAGTTTTATTGATGCTTTTGAATATGTGTTTTCTGTTTTAAAATTACTGGTGTTATATTTTTATTTCCTTTATTTCATTGGTAAAAGAACAGTTGCATCAAGCTGTATTAGAGTCATATTCACAGACACTACTGTCCCCACTGCTTCCTTCTACCCATTCCCTGCTTTCTAGAGTTTGTTCTTCACCCCTTTTAAGCACAGTGCTACCTGCATGGTCTTTCTTTTTTTTTAATCTTTGTCTTTTATTTATTTTTTTATTGTTGTTCAGTTTTCAGGGGATGGGTTTCTGTGCCTTCTCTAGATGTAAGTTGTATGATAAGGTGAATAGATAGAAAGAATCTTGTTTAGAGAAAGAAATGAAGGAGGACAAAGGCTAAGGCTATGTCTACTGAGTAGTAAAAGTTGATACATAAGAAATGACCAGAATGAGAGGCAGAGAGCATCTGCCCTGCGTTAGATGTCGTCTGGAGGAACAAGGCTTCAAAGAATATTTCTGGGTTTTTTTAGAGACAAAGATTCAAATTCCATTTTTATTTACTTTTCACCAACTATTCAATTAGTACATACTTTATGGTAGTCACCTTTCACTTCAAGGAAACAGCAGTAAACATGACTTTCCACCCATGGAGTCTACACAATGTAGAAAAGTAATTTTAAAAGTAAATGAATAATTATTATTTTTGATTGATATAAATGTTAAGGTCAATATACAGCAAAGTAAGGAGATAGTGATGAAGGGAAAGGCTATTATTTTATAATAGCCATAGAAGCTAAATAAAGCTTCTGTGATTAGGTAACTTTTAAGCAAGGATCTTAATGAAGTGTCTGGATTTTGTTTCCATGAATGAAGTTTTGAGCTAGGACTGAGCTACCTGAGGATCCAGGATCTACTGGGGCTACGATGATAGTAAAGGTAAACATAGGGTTCTTTGGGAGGACAGATGTGGGTCATTAAACTAAGCTTAGTTTATTGGGTTTTTAAAAGGCTTATAAGGGGTGACCAAAGTCTCGAAGGTAAAGATCGAAATAGGAAGTCAGAGGAGATGGAAAATGTGTACACAGAAAAAACAGTGTGCATGAAGGCTAAGAGAATGATATACTGCAAGTAACTATTTGCTCTATCCTGTAAGGTTGTAATGATAATTAAGTCAAGAAATGCAAGCAGAGGCAAAGACAAAATTATTTTGCTAACAAGCTACATAGTTTGGATATTACTCTGAGGACAGTAGGGGAGAAAATGGTGATTTTAAGCAAGGGTGTAACAAGGTTAATGTTATGCATTTGAAATATCATTTCACATGTTGGAAAGTGGACAATTTATAGAAAATGGAT
Organism: Carollia perspicillata; assembly: GCA_004027735.1. Taxonomy (NCBI): domain Eukaryota; kingdom Metazoa; phylum Chordata; class Mammalia; order Chiroptera; family Phyllostomidae; genus Carollia; species Carollia perspicillata. The sequence goes on from PVKM010052524.1 coordinate 10,139, forward strand.
TGAAAAGAGTAAGACTAGAGTCAGAAAAACTTGTTAAACACCTACATTTATCTATAAACATTTACACAAACATGAATATTTTTGTACTCATCTGCA
>PVKM010052525.1:0-10230 GCA_004027735.1 Carollia perspicillata
TGCCCAGGTGCTCTCTCCTGTTTGGAGGTGTGGTGTTCAGGGGTACTTTGCGTTGGGGTGCAGCCGTGCTTGGTAACCGTGGGCTGGCGGGAAGGGACGCCTGCGTTTCCGACCCCAGCAGGACGATGCCACCTCCGCACGTGGGGTTCCTGTGGCTGCGAGGCATGTTGCAGCCAAACGAGCCAATGTGGATAAACCATCCTGTTGGTGAGAGCAGGCAAGAGGCAAACCATGGGGTGTTTTCTTCACCAGAGACACGCAGAGGCCGGTCCCGGGCATAAGACAGCTGGGAGGTTCCGTGGGAGAGGTTCCTAGGGAGAGGCAGGGAAGACAGACACAGACCCCTGGGAGTGCTGTAATAAACGCCTTAGCAGGATCACACGTCAGGGTCCGGGAGGGGCTCCGAACCCCGGCGTCCTGCAGCTGCTGGGCCTCGTGAAGGAGCAGCGTGGAGCCTGGGGGCAGAGCTCTGGGGCAGGTGCCCACCTGAGGGAGGGACAGCCGTCGGACCCCTGTGTCTCCACCTCTGCCCATCTCAGGGCCGCACGAGGTCCCCTTCCTGGGTGACAGGGCTCCTGGACGCCCTTCCTGGGTGATGGCATGTCAGGGTGCTCCCTAGAAGGCAGTGACCTCGCGATGCCCCCTCTGTATTATCTGGGAAGGAGATTAGGCAGGGAATCCGGCCCAAACCTCTCTGAGCCCCTAATGATTCACCGACTTCTGGGTACGTAGGGGAGTTTTTGGAGAGAATTATACCATTTTCTCCCAGTTCTGGAGGCTGGAAGTTCAAGATCAGGGTGCCTGAATCAGTTCCTGGTGAGGCTTCTCCCCTGGGCTTACAGATGGCCACCTTCTCTCTCTGTGTCTGCACATCCCCTGTGCCTCTCTGTGTCCGAAGCTACTAAAGATTTATTTATTTTTTTTTAGAGAAAGGGGAAGCAAGGGAGAGAAGGAGAGAAACATCGATGTGTGGTTGCCGCCTCCGGGAAAGTGGCCCACAACCCAGGCATGTGCCCTGACTGGGAATCGAACCAGTGACCCTTTGGTTCTCTGGCCGGCACTTAATCCACTGAGCCACACCAGCCACAGCCAAATCTACTCTTCTTATAAGGACACTAGTCAGGTTGGATCAGAGCCAACCTAACAGCCTCATTGAACTCAGTCGCCCGTGGATGAAGGCTTTCCTTCCAGTACAGCCCCATTCTGGAGCACTGGGGATGGGGACTTCTGCCTGTGGATTTGTGGGGGACACAGTCCAGCCCGTAGCTGGAGAGGGAGTCAATGTTTTAAGCTTTTTCAGCTCTCAGCGCTGGCTCGGCACAGCGAGGGCTGCCTCAGGCCGCCGGAAAGTGCCGGCATGTGGCTGCGTTCCAGTGAAACTTTATTTATGGACACTGGAATTTGAATTTCATACTGCTTTCACACATCAGAAATATTTTTCTTTCCTTTTATTTTCTCCATCCCTTTAAAAATGTGAAAACCGTTCCCCGCCTGTGGGCGGCCTGAGCTCAGGCAGCGGGCCAGCCGTGCCCTGGGCTGTGGGTTGCTGAGTGCAGGAGTGGGGGGCGTGTTTGTGATGCTGTTGGATGACACACTGGCGTGGGGCAGCGGGTCCTCGTAGTCCTTCCTGAGCTGCCAGAGTGTCCGTGGAAACTGCACCCTGACAAGTGTTACCGTAGAGGACCCGGCCTGCCACGGAGACGTTTTGCTCTTCGCCGTGAGAGCTTCAGCTGTCTTCAGCTGTCTTTGCCGTGAGAGCTTCCCAGAGCCCTCCCTGCCTGGTGCCGAGGTCTGGGCCTGTGTCACGCTGGCTCCAGGGGGTGCGGGGAACAGCCTCTGTCTGAGCGCCTCTCTCTGGGGAAGGAGGCAGGGGTGGTTGTGTTCGTTTCAACACCCTTTGCCCTGGGGGCTCGAGTCCATTCCAGTGATGGAGGCTGAGCCCAGGGGAACAGGCCGGGCGTGTCCTCCCCCTGCTCCAGGACACAGTCCTTTGCCGGCACTGGAGCAGCCACGCTGGAGTGGGAGCCCAGGCTGGCACTGAAAGGGCCACGACCGGCAGCTCCCACTTCCCCTGCAGTGCCCAGTCCAACTCCGTCATCTAACTCCCTGCCTTATCCGCCAGCGCTTCATCTGCTGGGCCCAGCATCGGCGAGGGGTCTGGCCCCTCCCTGGGGCCAGGTGGGGTGTGCGCTCTGCTATTCTCCCCCAGGGTTGGTTGCAAAAGGGCTCTTCCCTGCTGGAGGCACGGGGACAGCCCAGCCCCCCGCTACCAATCTGCAGGCGTACATAAGGGGACACAATGGCCAGGTGGGGGCAGCATCTCTAGACTTGGTGGAAGGTCCTGTGTCCTCTGGTGGAAGGACCACCATGCTGGAAACCAAAGCCCCCAGTGGAGCACGACTTCCACTTACAGGGCCGGAAGCACAAATTCTCCATGTGGCTCCCTAGGCCTCGTGGGTGGACGGTCCGTCCTGCCTCAGCACCCAGCTCCCAGGGTGCATCTCAGGCACTGGGGACATGGCAGCATACGTGGGCCCCTGAGAACCGAGCTTGTGGGGTAAGCTCCCCTGGCAATCTTGCTGGTCAGATGTCCAGAGCGCACTGCTGTCCCCTCCCCCTCCCCCTGCCCAGAGTGCTTCTGGGAGCCCCAGCCCCTCCAGGGAGTGGGGAGCCAGTGCGGTTTCCCCCAGTAATCCCCACGCCCACTTGTGGTTGGTGCGGGTCAGGACACCGCCCTTGCTCAGGAGGACGGTGGCCTTCTGCTCCCTGCTGTCCAACATAGCGCGGCTTGGACTAAAACACATGTGACCAGGGGACTTGGGGGTGGGGAGGAAGAGCCAGCTAGGGATGAGGAGGAATGCCACTCCGAGGACCGGAATGGTGGCACTGCACACCTGTGGGTGTTGGACGTGAGGTCTCTCCGTTGTGCTGCATGAGTGCGGTGTAGTATTTCTGCCGTGCAGCACACCTACTGTTTTCGTCTCCGATCTGGCATTTTGCATGAATAGTCTCTAACATCAGGTCTCTGCAGCTAGCAGAATTAGGCCCAGTTCCTCACTGGGTGTCCTTAATTGACTGTACGTGGGTGCCGCGGCGTCGGGTTTCGCAGTCACGGAGCGTCTGTGAGATTCGCACATTGAACAGGTGTGCGAAGTGCTGCCGAACACCAGGGCCCAGGCATGCTTGGCTCTCCCAAGGGAGAATGAAATATCCGCACTCAGAGACTAGGAAAATCTACAACCTACCTTAAAAATGGTTTGCTTTTCATTTTTTGGAGAACATACAGGGAAAATACAACTGCGCAAACAGCCATGAGAAAACTAGGAGTGGTTAGTCAACAGCGACGCTGGGGACCGACAGGGAAGGGCAGCGGGAGGCTCTGCACGGCGTCGGGTTCAGGGACTTAGGGAGTCCTCCGGGGCGTGGGTAGGGCACACTTTCCGTTCCCTGGCTGCTTCGTACTGTTGAGTCGTCCGTGCTTCTTTCCTGGGGTTTTATAAATGCTCCTGTGTCTTTGGGTCACTGCTCTCAGGTGATTGGAGAAGCATGTTCTTTTCCCCCTTTGTCCCTCGGTTGGCTCTTGTTGACTGTTTCATGGAATTGAAAAGGTCATATCCATAGGAAATATCTTTCTCTCTTATCCTGTTTGTGGTCTAATATCTGTGCCAATATTTCTGTGGAAGAAAAACAGGCCCTGTAAGAATGAATAGGCCAGCCGCTGGCTAGTAGTGAATGGTTGTGTGGAGATAGAACTCAGAAGGGCTTGAATTGCTTTAGTCAAAAATGAAACCAAGGGAAACCATTAGCAATCTCCTGGGACCCTGCTCCTCAGAAAATATGGGCGAAAAAAGTCAGCATTTGGGGGAGGAACGTGTCTCTCTATGGAGTCTCTTTGTTGGATATTTTGAAAAGCTAGAGGAACGTGTGATACAGCAAAACATAAAATAAATTTTTGAGGCTGTCATTCCAATTCGTAAAGTTAAATTCAATTTAAATGCTCTAAAAATATAACAGGTGCATTCAAACTCCCAAACTGGTATGCCATGGAGAGGCGGGCTAATTTTTCTTGAAGGCATCGGGGCTGTCAATATTCCTGCTGTTGTGAATGGTTGAGCTTGCTTCTGATACTGTCATTTCAGTGTGCAAGACTCCCCGAGAATGAAGGGCACAGAAATGTCTGGAAGGCATTACCTGGGACTGCTCTCGTGCACGCCTGTGTGGGCCTTCCTGTAAATAAATGGCCGTGAGATGGCCGGCCAGCTGTCGTGGTTTCTTTCCTGGCAGCGTTTTACTATAAAAATGGTCAAACCCGTCCCTGCTCACAGGTCTCATCAACTCTTTAGAAAGGACCAGCGCCTTTATCGCTGTGGATATTTTACTTCTTCGGGTGAAATATTTCCCACACTCTCAAGTCCTCTCAAGGTGAATTCTGAGAAAATCTTATTAGTTCATTTGAAGATCCATCCATTTTTCAAATGCATAGAATATTCGTGTGCTGAGCCATAGATTTGGGACAAAGTAAGTGAAGCTAAACAGCCAGACAAGCCTTCCTATGTTGTTATTTGACATCTGAGAGCACGTGATCTCATTTTTCTCATTCTCTGCTCACGCACGCATATCTACCCACCTACAGCGCTCAGATTCTGCCCTGCCGCCCGAGCTGGGGTCCGTGTTTATTTCCATGACTTTGGAAGGAACTTGCACATGCAATGCATAAATAGGTTTTTGTGGTTAAAACCTCGCACAGTCCATATGCACCCAAGTCTCCGTGGGCCTCGACCGATCTCCTTCCTCTTTTCAGAGGTGACCATGGCTGTTACCTTTCTCTTCTTATGGAACAGGTTACCACAAATTTGGCAGCCTAAATGAGCACCCCTTCGTCATCTCTTCTGAAGGTCAGGGGAGCTGGGTTTCCTACTCGGTCTCACCTGGCCAAGCTGCTCACCTGGGGCCCAGGTGCCCCTCCCACCTCAGTCGTTCTGGGCAGGATTGACCCTTTCTCACGCTGCCCACGGGGCTCCTCCCCTCTTCCCGCCAGTGCCAGCAGAGTTCCTGCCGTCCTCCAGCTTTGCACACTTCTCCCCCCGCTTCCCACCTCCTCTTCCTCGGCAGGGAAACTCCGCTTTTGAGGGCTCCTGTGATTACAGGGGACCTGCTCAAATAATCCAGGGTCACCTCCTCATGCCAAGGTCATTAAATGACATCTTTGGCCATGTAACTCATGGGCCTGGCACCCGGGGATGAAGGTCAAGGGGGCCCAAGTCTGCCTGCCAATGGTGGCAATTCGGTGCTTTTGGAATGAATGTTTCTGGGGTCAGACATGCAGCTAGCTTTTATGAATTGCTGTAAGTACTTGCCACGGAGTTGTTTTCATTACTCTGTGCATTTTCTCTGTAAATGAGATGTGGCTTCCTATGTTATTCCAATCTTTTAAGCCTGACTTCTTTTTGTCTGCTAGCTTTAGACTACAGACTTGCTTCAGCGTCTCCTATTGGCTTGTGCCTGCTCTGTTTCACCTGGTATCTCCTGCACTTTCTGCTTTACGGAGCACCCACACGCGCATACGTGATCACCACATGAATTGTACCTCTGGGAATTCAAAGTATCTGTCTTTGCTGTTGTAATTTCTTTTCATCTTGCAAAGTTTTTGGTTTTCTATTATCATAGCATGACTTTATAAGATCATGACATCTTTCACTTTCGTTCTCTCTTTTTGGTCTTGTTTCTTTTTTATTATCTTTTTATGGTCAACCTTTCAGTTCCATTTAGGTATTTCTCCTATGCACAGTTGTTTTGTTTTAGAATCAAAGTAAACATTTCTTTTTAAGTTGTTGAGTTTAGCTCATTTACAGTTAGTGATAGAACAGATAACTTTGGGCTTAGTTTTTTTCGGTATTCTATTGATATGTTTTCCAGCTTCCTAGAGCTTCAAAAGCGTTTTCCTGTGAGATCTCTGCCTCTCTTTTCTGTGGTGTGTGCATGTATGTCGTGCAGTATTTCTGACATTGTAAGGCTTATACGATGGAACTTTCGCTGAATATGTGCACCAGGCTAAGGGACAGGATCGGCAGCAGTGAGTCCCCTTAGGGAGCGGGTTTTCCCACCCCCCTCACGTTGCCCTTCACAAAAGTTTCAGGATGTCTACCATCTAGGTCTTTCACAGTTTTTGAGAGAGTTACTCATAAGGTACATAGGTTTTAAAAATTTGATGGCTCTTGTGAATGGAATTTTTTGTTATGTTGTTCATTCGGTTAGTGCAAGCAAGGCGGGGGAGGGTAGAGTTTTTTGCTTTGCGGATTTTGTGCATGGTCCTTCCTTGTGGTTTCATGGTGCTACCCTGCAGAGCTGGCATGTTCCCCGCCACTGTCTCCCTGTCTCCTGTCTCATTGCAGGGTCAGCTGACACCCCTGCTTCCTTCATAAACGTCTCCCTTTGCTCCAAGAAGACTTTCTGTCTGTTGACACTGTAAAGGTATTCCTGCAATCTCGGTTGCTTCATTAATGGCTTCTTTTCTTTCCAGAGTATCAACTGCATGATGGCTGTGACCAAATTCCAGAATTCTTCTCTCTGCACTGGTGACTTTGTGATGTGGTCATGGGGGTCCGTAAACACTCTCTCAAGGGGCCTTTCTTACGTACAAAGGACTGGGATTATTTTGGTATGTTAACTCTCATAGTAGTTGGTTACTATCATTCTAAAAATATTTACAAAGAAGGCATGCTTTTGAAAGAATCTGCCTTCTCCAGTTTTTGCCTAATCAACCAGTGGTAACAACTAAGGTAATTACTCTCAGCGTAGACGCTTGCTTTTCTGGAGAGAATTTGAGACGCCGCAGAATGATGAGAAGGCTGTCTTCTCCTCACACGTTCTCATCCCAAAAAGAACGGCCGGGAGTCCCGACTTGGATGTGGTTCAATTTCATGTGCAGTTTCACTGGCCCTGGCCCTGAATGGAACATCCCCTGGGGCATTTGTCATCATAAGCAGAGGATGGCTGTGAGCCCAGGGCCCAGGAGGTCAGATGCAGTGTGCTGCTGCCCATTACTGTGACATATATTCACCCTGGGACCCAACCGGTCTCCTGTTTCCTTCATTTAATAATGTTTACATTGTGAAAATAAGCCGGCCATAGCATTTCTTGGCCATTGTTAATCTGGCCCATGCATCTCGCTTTCGCTGGAAACTTAATGGCTGTGTGGCTGCCTGTGTGACCCCGTGCCCTGCTCTCCTCTCCCCTGCCCTCTCCTCCCAGTCAGGGTCCAGGAGCTGATCTGTTTGCCCATGTCATCCGCTCAGCTGGCGTGCTGCGGGAGCCGCAGTGTTTGTGTATTACCCTTGGGGGATTAATTACAAATCCAAACCTATAAAGAATCTGCAGGAGCATAAAGCGCTTATGTGCAGGCCCAGTGGAATGGAAGCTGCTCCAGGTCCTCGGCATTAAGATGCTGGGGTCAGAAATCACACCTGGTACCAGCCTGCGGGTGACCTTCCGTGTGGTCTCTCCGTTTCACTGTGCAGGGACCGTGGCTGTCTCCTTCTGGTTCAGCGTGCGGGTGGGAGGAGTAGATAATTAAGTCCTTCAAATCATGATGCATGCGTGTGTGTAAACGTGTCATCTTACACAAGGGTCCCGCCCTACGTTTTATAGTTCAGAAGCTCTTTTCTTAGTACAAGCATAAACTAAGAGCAAGAGCACTGGGAGGCGGGGTGCTCTTGGCGCTAGATCAAGTGTCCCAGAGGGAACCTGGCACACTCTTCCTAGGAGCCTTGAAAACTAGGGGAGATCGTCAAAGAGAAAAATGAAATCAGAATTTCCCGATTAGGTCTTCCAACCCTACACTAATGATTGGGGAACTACTACTTAGGCGATCTCTGTGGGCACATCCCCAAAGATGTGGTAGGGGCTGGTGGGTAATCAGAGTATTTTGCATAATATCTTCATTTTGGAATCTGAGTCTGGTGTGCATTTTATATCCTCGCTTGACAGGACCACAGGCGCTTGGGCCTGAAATTTGCATATTCTGGAGGGCTCATGCTGGGCTCTATAACCGGACTTACACATATTCCTTCCTTGCCAGGCAGCCAGAAGTGCATGCCCCTGGGGTAGACTCTGGGGAAAACAGTCCTACAAGAATCATAATGAGAAGGCCTCATGGGGATGTTTGCATCCCAGTCGGGGTGGATGGAAGCCAAGACCAGTGGGTGAGCTGAGCACTCAGGGTCATCAGCGATGCTCTTGTATCAGAGCCCTGTGCCCGCAGACCCCTGGATTGAGCCCCAGGCTTCCTCGCCCTGTAATGCTTCCTCCAAGGGGTCGCAGTTTCTGTGTCTGAAGGCCAGGTTGGCCTCACTGCTCTCCTGCTTGTTCCGCGGTAGCCCTGCACCGAGGCGGCAGCTCCGCACCAAGGTGGCAGCGGCTGCATGTCCACCCAAGACGGGATGATGGAGACCCGTCCCTGGTGGTGGAATAATGAAGGTGGGGCGTGCAGGGAGAACTGGTGCCAAGCCAGAAACTAAACCCCAGTGCATTCCAGCCGAGTGCTCAGGGGAGACGTGATGGTCAGCATTCCCCGCAGCGGCAGGCCTGTGGGGTGTGTGGACTCCAGAGTGAGCACAGGAAAGGCTCCCTTGGGCACAGCCAGCGTGTCCGTCAGTGGCATGGGGGATGTTCCCCAGACAAAGGGCTTCCTTCTTGTTCTGTGAAGCCGAGTCCCAGCTCTGCTTTGGGCTCTGCTGGCAGCGGGTTTGTTACTGTCCCGTGTGTCTCTGGCATGAAGAGGAGGTCCCCGGTCCGGGACACGAACTGCGTCTCCACCATGCACTCAACCAGCTGATTACTCTCTGCTGGGCCTCAGGACGGCAGTTTCTGGAGACCTGGGCTCGGTCCTCCGTATCCGTGCCAGCTCCGTGGGGAGGGCCGCACCTCTAGGACTTTCCTTGCCCCCTTGCCCCCGTGGGAGCTGGTGGGAACCCGAAGAGAAGCTGGTGCTGCCCCTGTTAGATATCAGATAGCCCTGCCACCTTGTACTACGTTCACCATGGAAAGCCATGGGCGGTGCTCGCAGAATAGACGCACGGCGTGCAGCTCTGCCGACACCGGGTCTCTCTCATCCACTGTGTTCTCCTGGCGCCGAGCACGCCGCAGGCCCTTCGATGAAAAGGCAATAATTATTTTAGGTGAAGGGCAAAGCCACTCTAAGTGGGATTTGAATGGAAGGTATGCAGCAAAATTTAGAAGTTGAAGACTTTAGGAATAATAAGATAGAAAATAAAGTGGACGTTTCAGGTTTTACAGCATACTTAAAAGTGAAGTTCTCCCAGAGATTTTTGAAAGCCAAGTTGGATATACATGTGGACTCCCCCTACCAGCATGAGAACGAGGCGGGTTCTAGCAGGCAGGCCAGCACCACCACTTGGGTTGGCAGAGACTCAGAGGCAGGCAGGGAGGTGGGAAGCTCTACTGCAACAAAAGGGAGGCTCCAGGTGTGCCCTGTGGGCCCGGGAGGCTGCAGGCGGGCTGAGTAGGAGCTGGGCATCCTTTCTGATTAGTTGGAGTGGCCTGTTGGCTTTCTCCAGTTGGCCCCACACTAGATCCGAGAATCAAGACTAGTTATTAGTCTGTTATTAGTCACTCCCCGGCTGATTAGGGATGACTGCTACAGGGAGTATTGTTTGGGCTCCCTGGACTGGTTGCTAGAAGCAATGGTCTGATTTCCTACAAGTCTGACCTGCACATAGTAGGTTAGTTTCCTGGGCTGGTGACTGTAGGTGGTGGGTTGGATTCCAGGACTAGTTTCACAGAATATGGCTCAGAGTTCTGTTTTCACTTGTGGTCTGGCCCTTGTGCATTCCTTTGAGACAGCAGTGATGAGAATCAAATCATTTGAAAGTGTATGAAAACACCCTTCACATTGTAAGACACATTTGTCTCCCTATAAAAAAGACTGTTGTGGTCACGATGCTTCGCAACACTCTCGAAACGGAGTGATTCTGACCTTAGTGTTTAGGGGCCCTCCAGGCCGTCACTAGACCTGTTCCACAGACAGATAATTTTCCACAGTGACGGTGGTGGCGTCCAGTTGATTTTCTTGGCAATTAGGACAAACGTGATTCCCCAGGATGACAGGGATGATAAATGTGGAGGAAAGGAGGGGAAAACGCTCTGCAAAGGCAAGTCAGGGGAAGCGCGGGTGCCCCACGCTTCCTGCCAAATGAACGAAGGCTTCAAAGA
>PVKM010052526.1:0-10229 GCA_004027735.1 Carollia perspicillata
ATAAAAGAGGCATAAAAATACCCAACTTCCAAATATAGACCAGTTTACTGTCCATTTCTTAAATGTGTTTCAGTGTAAAATGTAAGCCTGGGTTATGTCAATAACAGAGATACTGAGTTCTTAATCTTTTAACTTAAGTGTTATGTTTTCTTTGATACCAGTTTACGTTTTAACACATTAGAATATTCTTGTAGCGAACATCATTGGGAAAAAAATCCTAATCTTTTATAATCTTTCTTCTAAATATCTTCTAACATTTTTCATTCCTCAAAAAATAGGATCTTAATTAGAAAACCCACACTTAATTGAATAACTACCAACACTCGCAGAAATCCCCACTATGCAGAGTGGGCACAAAGTAGGCTTACAGTTGTTCATATGGAACATAATATGATAATTAATAAATAATACTACAAGAATGAATTCTGTTTCGTGTATTCTCAACTGTAAACTACGCTGCATCTATTTCTGGGTTCTAGCCTCCAATATTGAACAGCTACAGAACATATAAAATGTCGGACAAGTATATTCATACAAATTGCCTCTAAATTAGAACACGTCAAGTTAATTAATCCACTCAGACTAAAACTTACTAATTTACAAAATAAGAATCCAAAAGTAAATCTGATCTTTTCCCATTTAAAGTTTATAAGATGTACAATGACTGCTTCCAAATATCCAAAGTATATAAAAATAATAAGTATACCATGGAAAGAAAATCATAGCCTCTCAAAAGAAACTATCAGCCCTAACTGGTGTGGTTCAGTGGGTTAAGCATCATCCTGTGAACCAAAAGGTTGCTGGTTTGATTCCCGATCAGGGCACTTGTTTGGGTTGCGGGCCAGGTCCCCAAATGGGAACACGGAAGAGACAACCAACTGATATTCTCTCACACATCAATGTTCTCTCCCTCCCTTTCCCTCTATATAAAAATAAATAAAAATCCTTTCTTAAAAAAGAAACTATCAGAATAGATGTGTTTCTGAACTCTAATTGGTTCTAAAATTTACCTCAATCAAAAAACTTGAAATTTTTCTGAAAGTTTTAAATTCCTAAAAAAAGTACTAAAAAGTCTAATAATGTATTTTCATTCAAGGATAAGATCATAAAGACAAATTTAAAGCTACTAAGAAGCTTTCGATAAAACTTGAGAAGCCATTTTATTTCCTCAAAAAACAACAATACTAAAATATTTTATTCTATGCATATATCTGACCACCATACATTATACTAAGTGAGCAATGGAAAGCACATTTTCACCTGCCACAGGGCCCCTCAGGGATGATCATATAAATGAGGCTTGCCAAGCTGGCTACAGAAATACATTATCTTACGCTGATTTTGTACCATGAATGCAAAATGTGCAGAACATAGGAATTATGAGGTCAATAAATATATAACCCACGTAACACATGTCCAAGTGTGCAAATATATGAAGGTGGAATTAAACGACTAGAAAACTTTTCTTTTTTCCCTATATTCTCTTAGCCAACTTAAATAGTAAAATTAAAATCATGCTGACTTTTTAGATTAACAAACAACATTTAAAAATTCATCAACAGACTTCTTTATATTCACCTTTCTCTTCCCCAAAATCCCATTTATAGAATATAGATTTTTTTTAAAAATTGGAGCACAAAGAGGAAATATCATAGAACATTGCACTGAAAAGAGAATATCGGCACAAAGAAAAGAATTAAGGGAACTTCTACAAAGAAACTAGCTTTAAAAAAGGTCCAGAAAAAAGTCCACCCTAAACAACAGACGTACCTTTTACACACATTTTGAACGCGTGTTTCATTCCACAAAGATTAAAAGTCACAAATCACTTTTACGTTCTCATAGTATGAAAGAATTTTGATCCAAAGTGGAACCAGAGGGTGTGAACTGGAGAATCTCGTGCATACACAGTCAGAAAAAAAAGGACTTGAGCTCCCGGAGACTGATTTCTCAGAAACGTCAGATTTACGGAAGACCTTGACCTCTCTCCTGGCCAATGAACACCAGGCCGACAATTCTAGCCCACCCTCAAACCAATGAGCAGACGGTCGGGACTCGGGCTGGACTTGACCTCTTCGCACTCCTTGCACATAAACACAGCCCACCCCAAACCCTCCGCAGACTGTCCGTAGCTGGCACGGCGTGAGTTTCCCACATTGCAAGTCCTGGGCAGCTGCCAAATATATTCCATTTCTGATCATCTGCATTTGCCTCAGTCTACCTCTTTTTTAGGTTGGCAATAATAGCCAAACAAAAATGAGGCACAGAAAGTATTCTTCTAATTGAAGACTACTCTTCAGCTATTACCCTCAAACACAAAACAAATCTTTCCCAAAAATATTATGAGCGGGAACACGTTTGTATGTTGTTGCCTTACAGAGATACCGAGGAAGACCCTTTCAAGGGCCAGAAGTCATCTAAATTAAAATCAGCCTCGTTACTGGATTCTAATGTATTATGAAGAGTTAGTAAAAAGTAAGTCAATTTTTTATTTGTCACGTGTTAAGTTCCAGACACAAATCCACGGGAACAACATATTAATTGTTCCCTAGTCATTATGTTACCTGATTTCCATTATATAAAGAATTCTATTTATATAAATATTTCAAATTTTATGGGAAGTGATACAGAAGTGTTTTGTGTCTTAAACACTTGATATAAAATGAGTAATAACCCTAAAACTATAATATACCAGTATTCACCATTAGGGCTGATGCCTCACAAGATTTTGAAACTTCAAAGGTTTTCCTTTAAACATCTGGAAGTCCTACTTTGACTCTTAAGAAAAAAAAGAAACCAAAGTAATCAATAATTAAATTCTGCAATAAATTTCTGGCAGTACAGTACATTTCCTGCCACTTTTGTCAGAAATTCACAATTCAGAAGAATTTCGTTGTTGCGCTTAGTTCTGCTGTTGTTTTCCCTGCCGCAGTGCGCAATGTCTTTCTGCTGTGTCCCTCCGCACAGCAATTTGTAAGCGATTAGCTTAAAGACAGTTGAAGGTAAGTCTGAAGCCATTTTATCTTACAATTAACATCTGACCTCAACCCTGCTAAGACTCGTAGGGCTGCCCCGCCGAACCACTTCCTCAAGGAGGTAAATAAAAATATCCGCGGACTTATTTTAGTTACTTTGGTGTTGTTGGGTACACTATTTTATATTCAGATTTCTTAAACTGATATTTGAAAACATTAAAAGTCCAAAGTATTAATCCAAACTATACTGAAAATTATATGAAATTAAACAAGTGTGTAGTATAAACAGGAATTTATGCCTAAATTTTGAAAAAATGTACGACTATGAATTTTATTAATCTGAACTTAACACAGACATGTCAGAAAATTCTTTGATATGTAAGCAATTCAAGTCTTCAATATTTGACAATTAAACATTTATTCCATCTGCTATGACCGAGTACATTATACACAGTCATGGAGAACACTTCAAAAGCTCATTAGTAACTTCCAATCCTGGCGTCCCCCATATAACAATTCATCTCAGTTACCATCACCATCAAAAGAACATGAAAAACTAGATGCACTGGTCATTTTAAAGCCACTATTTATCAGGCTACAAGTGCTCCTTTAAACTCTCAGCATCAAAGTCAGAAAACTTCTGAAAGGGAAAACTGGGTGGTGAGGTAATTGAAGGGAATTACTAAGAGGCTCCCCGCTGAGAACAGGGTTGGGCTCGGTTAATTCCGAAAGGCCAGAGGCTTTCCTCCCAAGACAATTTCTTCTTTCTCCTGGGCACGTACCAGAAAATCATAAAATACCCACTGAGCTAAAATAGGATATTAAAAAGCTGAATCTGTAAATGAGACTAGACTCAAGTCAGAGGCCCTTAGCTCCACCATTTGGAAGCTGTGTAGTAGTCCCTTAAGTGGGCTTCACTTTCTTCTTCTGTGGAATGGGAACTTTATTGCTACTCCTAAAGGAGAACCTTCCAGTAGGATTAGATGAGAACACACAGTAAAGTACTTAGAAGCCCCAAAGCACTAACATAGCTGTGAGAGGTGTGAACCCGGGACACTTACATCAACACCTCTGCCCACCAGGTCCTCTTTAAAAGGTTAGTTAGCTCCTCACCGGGCCTCACAGGGTAATTATGAAAATAGTCCAATACCTCAAGAATGTAAAGGTAAATAAGAAAACAAAAACACAACGGGAAATTATAGTGCTTGTTAAATGATCAGTTTCTAAAAATTCCATGAGTGCCTCACAGAAGCAGCTTCGGAACACGGACAGACTTAGTTTAACACATGATTAAGGGTGAGTCACCGTCAGGCATGAGTAGCCATTCAGTTGACCTGTGTCACTATTCACTCAATATTAAAACAGCAAGCAAAAAAGAATTTTGAAAAACAAAAGAAGAAAATTTAAAATGGCAGGCAAATAAGAACAAAACATTTACAATGTTTAGCAATAAAAGGCACACCCATTTAAATAAAGACTGCTCAGCTGTAAAAGTAACCCTACACAATCATGACAAGTTTGTGGGGAGGGGGGTGCTTAAGAATCTTTAATAAAGCACGAGACTTTTATGGGAGGTAAATCACACTTCAATAAGGTTGTTAAAATAGAAATAAAAGCAAAATACAGTGTACGAGGAGAAAGGGACACTGCGTCCAGTGTAGACGCACTGTGACCATGACATCACCAGCACAAGGACATTTCTCAGGCCTCCTGTACACCTCCAGCGAGAGGAGGAGGAGAAAGTAGGACCAGGTGGCCGTGGCTGGCAGGGGTGTCTGGTTACCAGCCACTGCCCTTCCCTTCGTGCACTGGACAGTGTCTTCCTTACCTTTCTGGGACTTGGCACTTTTCCTTAATTCAGTTGTCCACAGCTTCTTAACTTGCCTCATCTCATCCTCCCAACCCCATGAAGCCACTTTTACTAATCTTGCAATTAGAAAACCAAAGCACAGAGAAGTTCAGGAACTTGTCATGTGCATGTGTAACCGTTTACAAAGCACTTTCATACACGTGAACTTTATTACTATTAGCTGTCCAATGCGAAGAAGCTACCATTTCTGTGTAAACTTCCGTCACCCTTTTTCACATCTACTTTGCATGCACAGTACTACAGGAAACACAAAGATGAAAAAACAGGGTCAAACAGGAAACAAAGCTAGCCAAAAATCACTATTTTAAAAGCGATGGCTCTATATGCACTACAGGTAAAGATAAAGTAGTAGAATAATGTGTAGAAGAAAAATTACTGCTGGAGAGGATAATCAAAACTTCTCAGAATAAGGGACTTAATGTGAACAACGAGAAGACTAAAGGTGGGATGAGCCGAAGACCATATAGCACAGCCCACAGACACGGACGGCAGTGAGATGATGGCCGGAGGGAAGAAGGACAAGTTTGGGGTGGGGGTGGACAAAAGGGGGAAATGGGGACATTGGTAACACTGTAAACAATAAAAGTAAAGTTAAAAAAGAGAAAACTAAATGTGAACTATACGTTTGCAAAAATGTCTATGGCCTTGCATTAATGAACGTCACTCGTGGGGACTCCATACTCCCTTAATCAACTTTCCCTTAATCAACTTTCTAAATGCCATTGACCAGTACCTGCTACCATCCAGCCCTACTGCCCACCTAAAACTCCTGACAGGAGATAAGGCATCTATCTCTTCTTCTACTCAGGACAAGGACTCAGAAATACAATTTCAAGAACTCCAGAGAATGGAGTTCTAAAGGTAGAGACCATGACAAAGTAATGGAGAGACAGGGGCAAAGGTGCCTTCCACTCCTGGCACAGCACATGCCTCCTCTACAGCCTCCAGAGACCGAGGCACCCCTCCCCGTGATGAGCCCCAGGCTCAAAGAAAGCAAAAGTTGTAAAGACCCAGAGAGAAGGGGCAAGATTCAGTGAGTCTCCCGGTGCAGTAACTGAAGGCAACACACCCATCAGCTAGCTATGTAAGAAGTTGGAAAAAGTGAGACATTCATTTGTTGTTCTACTTATGTATGCACTCATTGGTTGTTTCTTGTCTGTGCCCTGACCAGGGATTGAATCCACAACCTTGGCATATCGGGATGATGCTCTAACCAACTGAACTACCCAGCCAGGGCAAAAATAGATTTTTAACCATTCGTTCCCTGAAATATGCCCACCTTTAAATGTTTCCACACATGAGAGAATAATAGAGAAAGTAAACACAATTCATTTTTATGTGGCTAGTAAAATCTTGACCCCAAGTCTAAATATAAAAATATAAGGCTAATTCACTTAAGGATATAATTGAGAACCCTGAGCTATGGGACTCAGTGGGTTGCACATCATCCCACAAACCAAAAGGTCACTGGTTCCATTGGCAGTCAGGGCACATGCCTGGGTTGCAGGTTTGGTCCCCAGTTGGGGCACATGCAATGTTTCTCTCCTGCTCTTTCTCCCTCCCTTCCTCTCTCTCGAAAAATACATTTAAAAAAAATTTAAATACAGTATAAATGAGAAAAAATCTTGGGAAAATATCAAGTAATAAAAGCTAACAGAGTATTTTTAATTATCATCACTAAGGGTTTATTCCAAGGAAGCAAGATTAGCTTAATTATCAGCACATCTGTCAGTATATTTCACTTCATGAATGGATTAAATTTTAATAAAACCTCATATAACTGTAAAAGATGCCAAAAACTTATCTAATGAAATTCAACATCTGATTATGACAAATTTTCTCAAAGCCACTTTCATAGCTGAAAGTGCCCATACATTGATTTTTAAATGATATGTACCCAAAACTATGGCATAA
Organism: Carollia perspicillata; assembly: GCA_004027735.1. Classification (NCBI taxonomy): domain Eukaryota; kingdom Metazoa; phylum Chordata; class Mammalia; order Chiroptera; family Phyllostomidae; genus Carollia; species Carollia perspicillata. The sequence continues at coordinate 6,760 of PVKM010052526.1, forward strand.
AGTAGAATAATAGAAAGTAGAATAAATTAGAATAATAAAGTCATGGCATAAACTGTTATATAAAGGAGAAAATTCTGATGTATTCCTGTTACGATTAGAACCAAAGATGCCACAGAATGCTGGAGATCCTGGCCATCAGAGGAAGAGAAAATACGACAGACGAAAGGAAAGAGACAGAGTCGCCACTATGTAAAGATGATTTGATTATTTACAGAGAAAAACTCTCAACCCTCAGAACTAACGAGAGAGCTGAGTTCCCAAATCCAAGACAAGCTCCTCCACAGCATTTTTCTGCTGTAACAAATGAGAAGATAGAATTGAATGAAATATCCTTCAGAGGAATAGGAAAACTATGAAGTTCCTAAGTCTAACTGACAAAGAAGCACTTTACCCATAACTTTAAAAACATATTAAAAGAATATTAAAGAAGACTTGAAAATGTAAGGACTATATCAGGTTCTCAGATGGAATAAAATATTGTAAAGATGCCCACTGTCCCCAAACTGGTCTAGAAATTCAAGCAATTTCAATCAAATACTACCTGGATTATTTGAAGAACTCTCTAAACTAATTTCAAAGTTTATATAGAAAAATACAAGTTTTCAAATAGGTAAATCAATTTTAAAACACTGCAGTAAGAAGAGATTCATACCACCTAGTATTTGACATTGCTCAGAGTCGATAAAAAATGGTGATACCGGTGCAGCAACAGACAAACAAACAGTAGAAAACTCTAAAACAGACTTGTGTCTAAATGGGCCTTGACGGACAAGGGAACAGGGAAGAGGAAAGGAACAGGTTACTCAGGACATGGTGCTGGGGAAACCGGAAGACACAGTGCTGGGACAGGCTAACTACCACCTCACAGCATGTACAAACAACAACCCAAATTCAGTGCTGACCCAAATGTGAATATAAAATTTCAGAGGTATCAGAAGGCTAAAGAAAAGGACACTTTTATGGCTAAGGAACCATAAAATTCTTAACTGTATGTAACACAAGAATGGATGTATGCGACACCAAAGGAAAGAATTTCTGTTCAAGAAATGATACCAAAGAGCGCAAACAATAGGTGTGCCGGAGGCAACAGAAAGATGCTTCTTCTCACATCAGTGTTTCTCTCCCTCTCTCTTTCCTTCCCTTCCCCTGTCTCTACAATCAGTAGGGTCCTTATTTAACGTTACATCCCTCAGTCTCATTACTTAGGATCTTGATCTACTATTATTTCTTCTTCCTTTCATCTTCTATCTCAAAACCTCTGTTACAGCTTAGTTATATGTATTTTTCAAATATTTTCCTTAGGTCCTATTATGAGTTTTTAAAAAAAACACCTTTTGGGGTAGTTGAGATCTGAAAATGTCTTTGTTTCCTCATAGGGGAATGACCGTCGTCTGGCTGTAGAAGTTTCAGATTGCAGACTCTGTCCCCCTGAGCTCTGCAGAATTGCTCCACTGTCTTCTCATTCCCAGTGCTGTAGGAGAGAAGTCTTCTGATCTGGAAGCTTGCTGTATATTTTTCTCCATCAGCATATATCGGATCTTTTCTGACTCATTGAAATCACGCATGTCTTTTTGCAACTCCTTTTGTTTGTATTTACGTCTCCTATGGCTCTCCCCAAAGTCGTTTCATGATCTCTACCTCTGTAGATTTGCTCTGTGGTTGATTTGAGGCCACTGATCTTGGTAACTCCAGTACCAAGATCATTGGCAAAATTGTAGTTCATGAATTATATATTTTTTGGTTACAAAAAGAAATTTATTATTGATTTGAATTTCCTGCAGTGCTTGGTTTTTGCTCAAGTTGTCACCTGAATCGTCTAGTAGCTCTGTTTCATTAGGAGTTGGGAAGATTTTGCTTGTTCTCCCCATTGCTGCTCACGCCTGATAAGTATCTGTCCATTTTCCCCTGTCTCCTCATTGCAGCTCACGTCCAGCTCCTGGGCTGCCCTGTGTGGTGGAGGCCGGGTGGCTTCTGTCCAGGTGGTGGGCAGGCAATCTGCAGGTAGATCCTTGCTCTGTCTTGAGACACCAGAAGGAAATGTCTCTGCTCCTAGGTGTCTATGATCTTCTACCTTGTGTGTACAGGGGACACTCCCCTACCTGCTCCCCTCCTGGAGGCCATGGAAACTGATGGTGTTATTCCCCTAGGGATCCAGATCTGTGCATGGGTCCAGAGAAGGTGGATAGCTTGAATTTGAAGTTGTGGGGGGAAGAAAAAAAAGCTACATTTAATATGCTACCAACTCCAGATACATATAAAAATGTTTTAAGCTTCCTAGAGATGTACTGATAGCATTTATCATGTTTTTACCATCTATACAATAATTTAGAGTGGTTATTCACCTTTGAAATATATTTAAAAGTTTTTCTTGAACTTTAGCATTTTTAACACATAAAGATGTTTTTATACTCAAACCTGGACTGTGACATTTTTTCTTAAATTATGAGTTTGGAATAAATGCAGGCACATTTTGTGTACTAAGGGGTTGCCATAGTTATGGTTTCTGAATGCCATGTTTAGCCTCTGGTTAGTCAACTATAGAATGCCCACAGTGAGAGCCAGTCAAGATAAATCCGAGCCAGCAAGTTTCATTTGGATGTCAAATATGTGGCTCTTGGAAGGGCTACTTCGATTCTGTTGGCTACGAAACAGCTGAGCTGAGTTCAGGACTGGCACACAGGCAGCCTCCATGAGGACCAGCCCCGTGAAGATTAGACTTCAGGATTTTTCTTTACCCTTCCCTCCCTGAGTCGTGTCCTAGGATGAGCCGGGCCAAAAAGTTTGTTCGGTTTTTAGGTAACCATAAAATACACTTTTCATTTTCACCAATAACTTTATTGAACAACACATTCACCATTTTGTTCCACTACCTTCTGCCATCTTTCAGACAACTTCATAATTCCATCTTCCCAAAACTTTTTATCTTTTTGAGCAAAGACCTGTTCCAGGTGCCTTTTGCAGTCTTCCAGGGAATTGACATTTTTTCCATTAAGAGAATTTTGTAAAAACAGAAATAAATGGAAATCCAAAGATGCCATGTCTGGTGAATACGGTGGATGAATCAACTTCCTGGCCAAGCCGTAATAGTTTTTGCCTGGTCATCAAAGAAACATTCGGTCTTATGTTATCCTGATGGGAGATTATGTGGTTTTTGTTGACTAATTCTGGACGCTTTTCGCCGAGTGCCGCTTTCCGTTGGTCTAACTGGGAGCAGTGCCTGTTGGAATTACTCGTTTAGTTTTCCAGAAGGAGCTCACAGTAGAGGACTCCCTTCCAGTCCCACCATATACACACATCGCCTTCTTCGGATGAAGACCAGCCTTCGGTGTGGTTGGTGGTGGGTCACTTCACTTGCCCCACGATCTCTTCTGTTCCACATTATTGTAAAGTATCCACTTTTCATTGCTCATCACAATTTGTTTTTAAAATGGACTATTTTCGTTATGTTTAAGTAGAGAATAATTCTCTAC
>PVKM010052527.1:0-10225 GCA_004027735.1 Carollia perspicillata
CCCCTGCGTAGGTCTTCACTGTCTGTTCTTAAAACTGTGCCGACAAACCACAGCGATGAGCACACCCAGTTCCCTAGATCTCAGCTTCCAAAGACCACTTCCCACTCACAGCGACCTGGCTTCTCAGAGGGATGGCCGGACTCTGCGCTGGGACAGGGACACAGGCTCCAGGGCGATGACAGCCTTGACCAGACTCGGGAGAGGGCGGGTAATTGTGACCAGTCGGCCCTGCCCCTGCCTTACACGCCTGGAGAGCCAGCCGGAGCAGGGTGGACACTGCCTTCCAAACGCTGGACCAGGGCAGCTCAGGACTCCTGCTCGGAGGGAAGCAAACAAAGGGACCCCTGCTGAGTCCCTTGTCTTCCTTCCTAGAGGCCATTTTGGGCTGCGGCTCAGGGCGCAGGTCGGGGGCCCAACAGCCCAGCAGCCTCTCTGAGCTAAGGATGCGAAGAGCAGAGTTGAAGGGGCCAGGGCAGGTCACTGTTGTGGTGTCGAGGATGCAGAAGAAGAAAGACAGACAGACAGAGATGAGGAGCTGCAGGAGCTGCAGAGGGCCCTCGAGTCTTTGGCCAAGTACCATCTTCCCAGGCTGGAGAGGAAACCACCAAGAAGCACTGGACCAGACGCCTCTGGGCACCCACAGGCTGCAGGGAGTAGCCGACGTTCCCACCAGTGGAAGTCGGGGGCCCTGTAATCCACGGGGCGTCACAGCGGGGTCCTCCGAAGGGTGTCACCTGGACTCAGGGCTGCCCTGGCCCTGCGCTGTCCAATCTTGGAAGGAGGCAACCGATTCTAAGCGACAGAGCTGCACCCCAGGTTAGAGTCTGACTCGTGAAAGGAATAAGAGACAAAGCCCCGCACCAGCCGTGTGCAATCACACTGTCTGGCGTCTAGTCAAAAATGACCAGGCAAGCAAAGCAGCAGGAAAATATGGCCTGGCTGAGAGGGGCCTCACAGTGGGCCAAGCCTAACATAGCTGGAGCTTCAAGATCAGTGACACAGTCAGCAGCAGTCACAGGCCACGGAATAAAGCAGGGAGCTCAGAGGCCACCGCAGGAGGGGCAGGGAGAGAAGACGCACGGCACCCCGGGGGGGCGGCTACAGAAGCAGCCAGGCGACTGCGGGTAGAGAGCATCTGATGAGGAATAGCGTTCACACATCCTAAGGCAGCTCCTTACACGTTTCCACGGGTTACGAAGGAAGAAGCGTGACACGGTTATGGCCCAGAATGACGGAGAAAGCGGGCGAGTGTTTGCTCCCTGGTCTAGCCCTCGCTCTCAGGCTGGATTCTGGGTCTCGGGGCCAGCGGCTGGAGGCAGCGCCGGTGCTCATGTGGAGGCTGCGGGTGACGCAGTGGTCTGGTGCCGGCGGCCACCGTCCTGGTTGTTCAGTCACCGTGCTGTGGCGGTGACAGGGATTGCCCTTCCTCCTCGGGAGTGCGTTTAGCCTTCGTCTGGCTCAGGAAAGAGATACACCGTAGATGCTCGCGGACGGAGACGAGAGAGGAACAGAGACGGGGTGCCGGCGCAGACAGAGGGCGTGCTGAAGCCACGGGTTTAATCAGGGCCAAGGAGGACGGCTGTCCTGGGACCACCCTGCCACTTCTGTGTGTGAAGTTTTTCAGTATCAATTATTTTCAAAATGAGACAGAGACAAACAAAAAAAATAATCTAGCCCTGGCTGCTGTGGCTCAGTTGGTTGGAACATCATCCTGTAACCAAAAGGTCACGGGTTTGATGCCCAGCCAGGGCATACACCTAGTTTGGGGGTTCGATCCCTGGTCCCGGTATATATATGGGAGGCCACCGGCTTCTGGTGTTTCTCTCTCTCTCCTTTCCTCCCTCTCTCTCTAAAAGCAATGAAAAAAAAATGTCCTCAGGTGAAGATAAAACAAAATCCATCCCTTGGGAGCTGATGCTCCCTTTCCTGTGCGTGGACGTCCATCCCAAAAGCACTCCGGAAGCATTACTTGCGGAGCTGGCCGCATGTTAAGAAGCCGTGTTCGTGTCAACCGAAAGCAAAGCTGAAGAACAGGCTGTCTGAGACCAAAAGGCAGTCACGCCACCCTCCGTGTGGCCCTGACACCCTACAGTCGGGGCACTAAAGAGTGAGTGAGGTTCCAGACCAGGCCCCCGGGGTGGGTGTCCAGCCAGCCCGTCACCACATGGAGCTTCCGAGGTCCTGGGTGTGAGGTCGACCACGACGGACACGCAGGCTTTCTCCATGTCACATGAGAGGGGTTTGAGGGGCAGAGCTTTGCTTTCCCACCCCCTCCCACTCCCACCACACGGGAAAAGCAGTCCGGGGGCAAAGCAGACCACTGGTGGGGGGTGGGGAGCAGAGCTCCGTGGGTGACGTCCCAGGAACCCAGACATGTTGGGTGTGAGGCGTGAGGTCTTCACTCCCCCTGGGACTGGCCACCCCCACCCCTGTCCTTCCCGGTCTGGAACACGTGGCGTCAACTTAGATAGCTCGCTTCGGAACCCAGGCACAGGACGAGGACAGGGAGTTCGGTGCCCACATCACTAGCACCCTCTGTCCGAGTGAGTCTGGCTGTGATGCCTGCTAACGTGGCCACGAAGGAGGCGCAGAAGGACCGGGACACGAGAAAGGGGCGATGGGCACCTGGGAGAAGGCGGCGGAGCCCAGCTGCCTTGCCCTCTGGGGTCCCCCATGGAGCAGGTGACGGGTTCTGTTTGACTTATTCTAGTGTCAGCACGCAAACAAAACATCAGCTGACACCCGGGAGCCCTGGAACAGGGCGAGTGGCACAGGGCCTCTGCGTCCCAGAGGGATGAGCGGCTCCTCCACGGGCGAGAAAGCACTGAGAAGGCACCAGAAGAGCCCGGACACTGGAGAGGCAGGAACTCGGCACGGTGTGTTCAAGGGCCAGGAGGCCTCCCGGCTGATGCCAGGTCCGCGGGTGGGAAGGGACCCAAATAAGCCTGCAGTGCCTGATTGGGCCACGGGGCAAAGAAGTGCTCTTAGTCTGCAAGCCACAGGGGCTCCCCGGCCAGAGATGAGGCCACCAGGACGTCGGAGAGAAAGATGGTATTATGTGGGGTCCTGCGGGGATCCTGAACAGAAAAAGGACATTGAGCAACAACTAAGAAAATCAACCTAAGAAAGGACATTAGGTAACAACTATAAAATCTGATACACTACTTAATAACAGTGTGTCGATGCCGGTTCATTAATTGCAATAAAGGTACCAACAGTGGGAGGTGTCAGTAACAGGGGAAGTGGGGCTCCGGGGACATGGGAACTCTGTCCTGTCTACTCAGCTCTTCCGTAAAGCTACAACTATCCTAAAAAGGATAATTCTAGAAAAATCAGAATAATGGCCACAACAGATTGAAACACATCGAGGGTAAAAGAAACTTCCAGCTCTGGCTGGTGTGGCTCAGTGGATTGAGCATGGGCCTGCAAACCAAAGGATTGCAGTTCGATTCCCAGTCAGGGCACATGCCTGGGTTGCAGGCCAGTTCCCAGTGGGGGACGCACGAGAGGCAACCATACATTGATGTTTCCCTCCCTCTCTCCTTCCTTTCCCCCCTCAAGATAAATAAATAAAGTAAAAAAAAAAAAAGAAAGAACCTTCCAATTCTCACCGGACGCTGACTCGGCGAGGCCGAGACCTGATGGAGCGTGAAGGAGACAGAAAAGGGGGTCAAGAACTTTCTCTGCCGTTGGGAGAGGGGAAAAAAAGACCACAGAAGGACTCTTAGGAGTCGCTTCTGTTTACTTTGTGGAAACAAAGACAAAAGATCAAATTGTCTGCAGTTTGGAGTTCTAATGACAATTTCTTGTTACTCGACATTCTCAATGGCATTCTTTAAAATAATTTCTGATGATTACATGTAAGATCATTCTTGTAAAAAAAAAGAAAAGACCCAGGAATAAACTCGGATGGGGAGGACTTGACAGGCGGGAGCATCGCCCCGGGTGTGGAGCCGAGTCCCTGCCTCCTTCCCGGAGACCGGTGCAAGGAATAAGAATGCAGGGCCTGGAATTTTCCCCCCGAGTCGCCTGGTTTTAAAAGCGCTGCTTTTTCTGGCTGGTCTGACACTTTTTGAAACAAAATGTATCTTCGTGGAATAAATGTTTTAAATAATAACCAAAGCCAGTTCCCAGATACAGCCCAGCTCAGGATCCCACTGAAACCTCCCTTGAAAAAGTTACGTTGAATCGAAGTATCCAAATTAAAAATAAAATCACTTTCCCAAATATTTTGGTGGAAATAGAAACTTTCCGTTTCACGAGATATTATTTTTGTCTTCCATCTGTACTCAAAGTAAAACAAAATATTAAGGCTTAATTCCATTTTATTTCAACTGTTTACCTTTGCCCCTGAACTTTCGGCTAAACATTTACCCAGTGGATGAACTTGGTGGATTTGAATATTTGAAGCATAGTAAACATTTTCCTATTTAATAATCTATCTAGTTTCTCTAAACCGTATCAGTTTATTAGATGGTTTAGCTTCTTCTGAGGTTGAATAAAGTTTAAGGTTCATGGAGAAGATTGTTTTAAAGATTAGTTTATATTCTTCTCTTTCCCATCTTGCTTCAGAAACGGTGACAGAAGCCATCTCTGCTTGTGCTGAATCGAGTTTCTGGGCTTAGGCCACGAGTGGGGTGTGGCTTATTGATCAGCTGTGAGGCCGAACGCCAGGAAATCCGAGATCTGAAATAAACTCCATCCTCGGTTTTTGCTCTGGCTCTCTCTCCTCTCTCCCCGTCCCCCTCCCTCCGTCCCCCCTCCCCACCCCCAGAGGTGACCCGCAGTTACCTTTCCAGCCACTAGGTGTTGTTCGGCGCCGGCTAGCCCTCTAGCCTGGCAGTTGGCTCCGGCTCATCAGGAAATGCTATACCTGGGGCTCGCTGCAGTGCCAGAAAGTGGGCGGGCAGGACCCTGGCCCCGGGTCTGCCGGGGGAAACAGGTTCTTCCTGCACGGCAGGGCTCTGCCTCGTTCCTCGGGCTGGAATGTGTGCTCGTGAACGCCCGCAGTCACTCGCTTCCCGGACCAGCAGGATGTGCTTTCTTCCTGAACCACGACGGACTGTCCCAGCCGTCAGTTCTGATGGATGTCGGGTGGCTGAGGTGGAGGGTTGGCTGCGACACCTGGGAGGTGGAAATCCAAGGTGCCGAGAGCCCAGCGCAGCCCAGGGGGCCGTGACCCGGCATGCAATGGGATCGGCGACCTCAGTCCCTCTGCCTGGACTTGTCGCCTCACCTCATGTCACCCGGCAGGGACAGCAGGCATCCTGGGGCCTCTGGCCTGGCACTCTGGCTTTGCCATTTCAAGTCCTGACTCGGCTGTTTACAGCTGGGTGACCTTGGCCAGGTTCCTTCGCCTCTCTGTTCCTCGGTTTCCTCATCTGTCAAATGGGGACAAGAGTCCCTGCCTAAAGATTTTCTCAAAGATGACCAGGCAACAGGTATACGGCACAATGCTGGTCATGTGATGGGCACTCAGTAAATGGTACTTGGTTTGTTCCCTGAGCAGGTGGCTCTTTGAATAAGTACAGTGTCCCATGCACTGTTATGGGCCCTGGGGGTGGAGTTCCTAAACGCTGGTCTTGAATTTACCGCACTAGACAAATGCTGAAAGGTAGTGGGCGGGACGACTATTCCAGGGAGGGCAGGAGTGAGCGGGTGAGCGAACGAGCAATGCGTCTGCCTGGTCTTGTGCAACTGCACACGCTCTCTGTGTTGTGAGAACAGATTGGGCACCCGGCCCGTTTCAGGGCTGATTCCTCCGTCCCTACAGAGGACGGACCGCATTCTGGGAAAATCACCTGAACGTTACCCACAGATTCTCCTCCCGGCCCCGGGCCCGGAACGTGGAAACCAGCAGTACCGCGCTTGGGTTGCAAGAGGCGTAAGGACAAAACCAGCCTGATCCTCGGGTCTGCGGCAGCTGTGACAACACAGCTCTTTCTGTGCCCATGACAGGTGGGGTCTGAATTGCAGGGCTATTGACACAGAAGCACCAGAAAGCACAGGCTTGGGGCGGGGAGGGCCCGGCTCCTCCTCAGAGCCGGGGCAGCTCCCAGTTCAGCTGCGGGCCACCCCTTACTCCGAAGTCAGGGCCTCGGGTCCTGCTTGGCCGGCACTCGGAGCCGCCCTCCTCCCGTCCCTAGTCAGCTCCGAGCCCGGTCCCATGTCTCCTCCTTCCAGAGCCTTCTCTGACGCTCGCGGCCTGTGGTGTGTCTCCTTGTGCCCACCTCCCCCAAATCAGCCATGACTGCCACCATTCCCAGAGTTGATGTCCAATTTGAGACTTGTGTCTGTGGGTGGCGTGGGAGACGGCGGGGTACTCACACCCTCTGGACCCGCGGAACTGGGGGGTTTGGACTTCTCGTTTGCTCTGCTTTGCAGAGCCGGCCTGGTGAGTGAGCCGCCGTGGACTCGCACCAGGGCTGTCATTTGCCCTGGTGCCGTCAGCATGTCACATGCACACAGGCCACTGGGAGGGCCTGTTTGGGGGGCTGCTTGTACAAGCACCTTTTTAAATTGGGGTTTGTCTTTTTTTTTCTTTGTAAGGGTTTTTTGTGCATGTCCTTTGGACACATGTCCTTGGAGGTATAGGTGTCGGGAGTGTCTTCTCCGTGCTGCAAGGCACCTTGGCACACATTTAGCGATGCGTTTTGATCAACACAAGTTCTAAACGTTAATGGAGTCCATGAATCTTTTCCTTGTGGTTTGCGTTTTCTGTGTCCTGTGTAAGCGGTCAGGAAGGCCGTCTCCTGTGGTATCTTCTAGAAGCCTTGCTGCTTTAGTTGCCATACCTGGAACTGGCTTTCTGTATGGTGTGAGGGAGGGGGTCAGCGTTCACCCTTCTCCCCATGGGGGTCCACCCATTCATTGAGTCCAGAGACCATCCTTTCACCCAGTGGGGACTTTGCAGTGGATCGATCAGCAGGACACCTGCCGGTCTGTCGCCGGCCTCCCTGCGGTGCTGCGCCTGCCCTTGCACGTGCCACGTGCTGTTAGCTTCCACCTGTGCCTGGACACTCCGGCTCCTGACGCCCGGCCCAAAAGTGCAGCCCAGCTCCAGAGCCTGCACCGCCCCTCCCGGGCCGCCCTCTCAGGGGCCGAGCGTGGGCACGCTGAGTAGGCCCCGTGGGCGGCTGAGGGCTGCCGGCTGTGGGGCCGTGGTCGGATCGGGGTGTACAGGCCCCTCCTGGGGCCAGACGGTGGTGCTGGGGTGGCAAGAGTGGGCGACAGGCACCGTCCCCCGTCTCCCCAGCTTCGGGCACAGAACTCCAAGGCGTCCCCAACGTCTAAATGTGAACCTTCCTCCCCTGTTGTATGAAGGCATATTTCTCAAGGTAGTAGAACAGAAAATACTTAAGGTTGTTAGCTTGGTTTATAACCTGAGTATGAGGTACGGGGCGTGCGGCCTGCTCTCATCAGGGGCAGACCCGAGTCTCCGGAGAGTGTATCAGTATTACGAGTCTTGTCCAAGAACTGGCTTTTCGTGCTGCTCATCCCTCTGTGATACCTTCGTTCTCCAAATCACCGACGCCCATTGTTTAAACGAATGTGCTTCCTTCTCCTTCGGGTTCGAGGGGCTGTTGCTTTCTCCTTGCTTCTCGGTCTGAGCACTTAGGTCCCGGATGTTCAGCCCTTCCGCTTGTTGATCGGCACCTCGGATTCTCCACAACGACCCCTATTTCGGGGTCACCTGCGTAGGGAATCGTAGGACGGCATGAGACCTCGTGTCTTCATTACGACCAGGTCAAAAGACCTTTGAATTTTCACAGTGATTTCTCCTTAGATCTGTGGTTATTTAGGAGAGTCACACTTAGTTTCCAAATACCTGGGAATTTTTATAGGTGTTTTTGGTTACTGGCCTTCCTTTGTTTCCGCTGCCGTCAGAGGTCGGATTTCCATCCTTTGAGACGTGCTGATCCCGCGTGGGCCGTCGAGTAACAGGTTGGCGTGCCCTGGAGTCTGTGACTCAGGTCCATTTCTTTTGCCTGCAGTTCTACCATTTTATGAAAAGAGCTGTTAAATTCCAGCAGGTAAAATACACAATGATGATGATTTATGTATTTTAGTTCTGTCCGTTTTTTTTACGCTTTTGGAGGTAAATGTAATTTAGAATTGCTATGTCTTTCTGTAGAATTGAGGTACCGCTACAGGACATCCCTTTTATCTCTGGGAAACGTCGTACGTACTTTGAAGCCCACCTGACTTGATATCAGCGTGGCTGCGCCGGCTTCCTGCCCACTCTGCCTGCCTGCTGTGTGTTTCCCCCTCCCTCCGGCTCGTCCTCAGAGTCTTTACAGGGAAGTGTGTCTTCTGTGAACGGCATCAAGTTCAAGTTTTTAAGCATCTAGTCTGATAGCTCTGTCGTCGAATCGGAGTATTCAGCCCTCTTATATTTAATGTGAGTATTTGTATGTAGCTGGGTTTACACCCTCTATCTTACTCTTGGTTTCCGTTTGTCTCCATTGTTGTTTGAACCTTTTAAACTTCTCTTCCATTAGTTAAATTTTTAATTCCAATTTGTCTTCTGCTGTCTGGTTAGTCATGCGTGCCTTTATTATTCTATTCAAACACAGCATTTTAGAGTACGTCTTAAAATGCTGCTTTTACCACTCGTTTTGGGCAATGCCCGAACCTTAACTCTCTCCCCCTTCAGTGGTCCCTCGTACCCGTTGTCAGGCACTGTTTCTAGTCCTATTTTAACCCCCCCAAGGCACTGTCATTGCCGTTCTGCACAATCAGCAGTCGTTTGGAGTTGCCCGCACAGTCGCCCTTCCACTCGGGAAGGGGTCTTCCCCTGGGTACGCAGCGCTGAGCCGGCCGCCGGCTCCTTCCGACGAGGTCCGCTGGACTCCCGTCATTTCCCTGGGCGCTGGGCACGATCGTCGCTCCTTCTCACTCCGCCTGGCTGCTGTTGAGGTTCCTTTCTGTTTTGTTTTTACCAGTCCCTGGGACGTGCCTCCACGTGTTTTGCTTATCCATTTATTTAGTTAGTAATTTTTTGCCCTCACCCGAGGACGCTTTTTCACCACTTTTCCAGAGAGAGGAAGGGAGAGAGGGAAACATCGACGTGAGAGAGCAGCAGCGATTGGTTGCTCCCCCGTTGCACCCGGACCGGGGATCACACACACCCGGACGGGGAGCTGCACGTGCCCGCACCCAGACTGGGGAGAGAACCCGCGACCCAGGCATGTGCCTTCAGCAGAATCGAACCTGCCACCTTCTGGCTGCAGGCCAGGGCTCCAACCACCCGAGCCGCCCCAGCCAGGACCCGTGGTTTCCTGCGTGTGTGTCCGCCTGAGCTTTCCGAACTCCTCATGCCCCAAATCGCACGCGGCCTGGTAGCCTGCCCCGGCGGGGGGCGTTCTCGAGCACACACTCCCTTTCCTAGTATTGCCTCTGCCCCTCCCTCCCTCCTGCCCCTTTCTCCGGCACTCCCGCCACAGAGGGGGGCGTTCTCCCAGGTGTACGTCTGTCCGTCTTTCTGTTTTGTGTACTTTATTTTCCTCGTCGTGCTTTAAATCGAGTATCTTCTCCCAAACTATCTTCCAGTGGACCGATCTCCTCCGCACCAACCTGCCCTTCTGCCCGTCCTCTGAATCCTTGTATCGGGCTTCAGAATGTCCACTCGGCAGCGTGTGCGGGTTCCGGGGCTCCGGGGAAGTGCCCCACCTGTTCGTTTACGTCCCTCGGTACAGGGACGCATCTGCTCAGTAACCCCCACACCTGAATCCCGGGCAGTCTGCTGCTGCTGCCGCTTGCTCATTTCGCTGGAGTTTTCACCGTTGGGCCCTGCTCCCGGCTCTCGGGGTCAACTTCCACCGACTCTCGGATGTTGTGTGTGGGAAGTGGGGCGAGGGGTTCGGGGTGATGCTTGCTGCCCCCAGAGAGGATCTCGGTTTCTGCGGCAGGCAGAATACGGATGAGGCGGCTTGCTTCTGTCGGGGTTGGAGATGATTGGAGGCTAGGCTTCAGGGTTGGGGGAAGGCTGGTCTCTGTCTGGAATGTAGCTTTAGGGCTCTCCATGAAAAGGTGGAAGGCTTACCAGAGCCCCCACCTCCCCCACGGGCCCTCGGCTCCAGTTCTCGCTTCCTGGGCATCAGGAGGCTGCTGGAGCCGACCGGGCGGGACGTGGAGCCCATGCTTCTGTGGTCCTTTCTCCCTGGGGTCTTGGCCCTTGAGTTCGGTCCACCGTGGCTGCCCTCCAAGTCCTTCCCACACCCAC